>JADBJO010003842.1:57500-60000 GCA_016801955.1 Conus betulinus
GTTCTCGTGCACAATCCTTAGGTGTTTTCTTCAGCAGTAACATCTACGCTACAATCTAAGTGTAATCTTGTACCACAACTGAGAGACATATCAAGGGGGTGGGGGGTGTCAGGAAAAAGGCAGGACAGAGTAGGAAAATATATCTGTCTGTACATAGACTGCTTCTCTCCCCGGAGTTGCAGAGAAGTTTGCTACTTGTTCAGTAAGTGTACTTGAAGTACAAAGCTCTCTCATTCTCAATAATTAATAGAGTGTGTGTTTGCTCTTGGACTACCAAAAGGGCTAGTCTCAATGTTTTGATCTTGAAAGTTGCAGTTTTCATTAGTTGTGAAGGTAGCTGCTGTGCACGTATATTTTTGTTTCTTACCGAACAGGATCATGTACAGAAGTTCAACTTTAAAAGAAGATGGTAAGTTAGACGATTAAATTGCAAATTTCTTGAAGAAGAAAGGCAAGAAAAGCAGAAGAGAGTATGGAAATTTGGATTACGTATAGGTACTGCACGTTAGGGTGCGGGGAGGGGGTGGGGTTTTATGAACAATAGGTTGAAAATAACTATATTTCTGAAAGGAAATGGAACACGTTAAAACAAAGTTCTAAAATGAAGGCTACACCGTAGAGGAAGGGCTGAAAATTTGGGGAATGATACGGGGAAGTAGGAAAAGCGGGGACAAGAGTGCAGCAGATTAGGAAAAGAAGAGGAAAAAAATTGTTTAAAGCTAGAAGGATAGGGGAGGGACAGGAAAAGATGAAAATGAAGAAGTAGGAGAGATAGGAATGATAGAAAATAACAAAGAGTGTAACAAGTACTGACAGACAGAGAAATGAAAGGAAGTGGAAAATGTTGGAAGTAATTGGGAGAAATATTAGAAGGCAGAAAAAGAAAAAAAACATGAATGTATAAGAAAAAAAAAAAGGAACGGATTGGATAGGATTGGAGAAGTAGGAAAGTGGGGGTGAGACTAGCTGGGAGACGTCAGGGGGGGGGGTAAAAAATCAGGTGGAAAAGGGCAGGACAGGGTAGGAAACGTACTAAGAGGAAGGAAGGAAAGCACAGGAAAGGACCACAGACTGACGTTAGAGAGAAGAAGTAAGAAAAAAGATGGAAAGGGGAACAAAAAAAACAGGAAGATAGATAGAGAATGTACTCTGTATACGTGGAAGGAAAAGGGGGGGGGGGGGGGGGGGGGGGGGGGGGGGGGGACGAAAAAGGGGTGATGGTGGTGTTGAAAGTCAGAGAGAGGATGAAACTACTTAGATGTGTTTCAAAACGAAGTGACTGAGGGTAGGTAGAAAATGAACCAAAATTTAGAAAGAGAGGGGGCAAATTACCGCCAAGGACATAGACAAACATACTTTGTCTATGTCCTTGGCGATAACTAACCCCCTCTCTTTCTAAATTTGATTTAAATGTGATAACACACAGGATTACACAGGGAAAGTGAAGGTATGAAAAGGCATCAGATAATAGGAAATGGGGTGACATGAAAGCAGGAGAAGATCAGGAAAGTACTGAAAGGTAGGGGGAAAAAAGACAACGATAAAAGATGGGGAAGAAAGTAGAGAATGTCTGAAAACCCAGGACCAAAAACAGGTCAAAATGATGAAATTGCTGAAAGGTAGGAAACACTGTTAGGATAAGGAAAAAAATGTGGGAAACGATAGATGAAAAGTAGAGCAAAAGTAGCATTTTAGACCGAAAACTGTAAGCATGCTTGGGATCAGAGAAGGAAAATACTGATGCCTTGGAAAATACTGATATGGATGGCGAAAATATAGGTAGGGATATTGGGGAAACATAAAAAAAGGCAGGGGGAAAACATAGATGGGTAGGGAAAAAAAAAGAACGGATAGGCAAAGCACTGAAAAGTAGTGGGGGGACGGGGGTATTGAAAAATGGGAAAACGCAGCAAATGTCAAACAAAAAAGCATAACAGGAGAAGTTCGAAAGAGTAGGAAAAGTATTAAAAAGGTGGGAAACCAGAGGATAGGACATGGAGACCTGTAAGAAACGATCATTTGAAGACAGGGCGCTGGCACGGAAGGAAAAGGCCAGGAAAGGGTAGAAAACAAGAAAACAAACAAAAAAAACAACAACAAAAAGAAAAAAAAAAACGGATAAAAAACGGATAGAAAACGTACAACAGATAGGAAGGGTAAAAGGACAGAACTGGAAAAAAAAAGTGGGATAGGAAAAAAATATATGAACACGTTGGAGAATATAGAAAAAGTACTAAGGGTTAAAAAAAAAAAAAACGCATTGAAAGGATAGAAGGAAATGTTCAAAAGGACGGGGGGGGGGGAGGGGGAGGAAGAATGGGGAGGGAGAAGAGACACTGAAAAGGGCCAACGGTTGGAAAAAGAAAAGAAAGAGGTTAAAAGAAACACTAAAACGAAAGTAAGAAATAGGAGTGAGGGTGGAGAAAAATTAGGAGAGGTAGGGAAAAAAAAAAAAAACACACCAGAAGACAGAACTGAGTATGGAAAAATACTAAAAGGT
>JADBJO010003842.1:65000-70000 GCA_016801955.1 Conus betulinus
AGGAGAGAGTGTGGTGTGGACCGTGTGAAAAAAAAGGTTAGCAGATGAGAGGGAGGGGTGGGACGGGAGGGCGGGGGTAGTGAAGGGGGTTCGACAGAGGATATGAAATAGAATGAGAACCAAAGGAAAGAGAGAGGAAAAAAAGAAATGTGTGTATGGAGGCGGGGGAAGGGGGGGGTGGGGGGATAAAGAGGGAGAGAGAGGGGGGGAGATAGGGATGGGAGAACGCGAGGAGAGAGAGAGAGACGCGAGAGAGAGAGAGAGAGAGAGAGAGAGAGAGAGAGAGAGAGGAGAGGAGAGCTCAGAAGTCAGAACTCAGAAAACCCATATTCGATCAAGATTGCGATTTAAGGCAGAGCTTATGTTTTTTTCAATCTGGTCCGAGAGAGAGAGAGAGAGAGAGAGAGAGAGAGAGAGAGAGCGAGAGAGAGAGGAGAGAGAGAGAGACAGAGTCAGACTCAAGGGAGAACATAAAACTACAGAACCCAAACACCAGTATTCGATCACACACACAAGTACCCGACACACACCCGGCAGAGCAACTACTTTTTTTCATCTGTCCGAGACACACACAGGAACACACACACATCAGAGACCACACCAAGGGAGAGACAGAAAGACGAGACTCAGACAGAAGTGTGTTTCCGACAGAAAGAACGAGAGAACCCTCACACACACCATGCTACACTCAACGCACGACACACTCTTTACACTCAAGTCTCCATAAGGAACCCTCTCTATTCTCACAACGACCTCCAGTCTCCCAGACCCTCCCAGTCTACCCCTCTATTCTCACAACTCTACACTCCAGTCTACCCTCTCTATTCTCACAACTCTACCCTCCTCAGTCTACCCTCCCTATTCTCACAACTCTAACCACTCCTCCTCCAGTCTACCCTCCTCTATTCTCACAACTCTACCCTCCTCCAGTTACACCCTCTCTATTCTCACAACTCTACCCTCCTCCAGTCTACCCTCTCTATTCTCACAATCTACCTCCTCCATCTCTACCCTCTCCATTCTACAACCTCTCTATTCAGTCTAACAACTCTACGCTCATCCAGTCAAGCTCACACTCCAATGGTCGCCCAGTAGCACCTCAGTAATACGCTCAATGTCACCTAAAGCCAGGTGCAATCTAGTTGCGGACACCACCATCAGTCCCGGTGACTACAACACCACCGTCAGTTCCCGCGACTCCCGTTATCGCTCTTGAGGTATTTTAGTGGCGATGTCACCCCAGTTCAAGCCGACTATCTACCATTCTGATCTAATCCAGTCACACTCTTTGCCTCAAACAATCCAGTTAAAATGTTCACCCTTCCTCCAGTCTATATAGTCCAGTCACAGCACTACCCTAATGCAATTCAGTCCGAATGCCTCCCATTTATAATCCAGTCCGAACACCACCCAAACATAGTCCAGTTTCTTCATCAGCCTGATATAACCCAACCCGTTTACCGCACGAAGACAGCCTAGTCCATACACCACCTTTTTGGGTAATCCAGTCCCTTCATCAACCAAACATATTCCAGTCCTTCACCACCCTAATAGAATTCGGTCCCTTCACCACCTTAGTATAATCTATTCCGTACTCCACCCTAGCATAATCTAGTCTTAACATGACTCAAAACCCCACCCAGTTCCAACACCAATGCCGATCCAACCAAACCCAAACACTACACTAATGTCATCCGATCCCCAAACCATCCAAAAAAAAACAAAACAAAACAAAAAAAAAAAAACCATCCCAGCGTCAGAAACCCGTCCTATCCGTCACGAACACCCCAATAACATCATTCGGCCTCAGCTACCCAGATATCACCCATTCCCAAACCAGTAACCACATCAACCTAACCCGAATGCGCCCCTGGCATAACCTAGAACCAACGCAAGCTAAATCCCACTCCGTCCCATCCAGCAGTCCCGACCAAAACCCAGTCCCTTCTCCTCCTTCAAGTACCTTGTCTTCGCAGTAGACTCCACCGTACTTGAGCAGGATGGAGATGCGCATGAGGCCGATGGCCAGGTCGTGGTTGAGGTCGGTCCGGTCGTACAGGTTCTCGGGGTACTCCCGGTGGACGTAGACGAAGCGAGAGTCCTCCTTCAGCTTGTCCCACCATTTGCCGTGTGGCTCCTTGACCCCGTGTAGGTACACCTGAAACAACAGAGTGAGGGGAAGTATGAATGACGGTGATGATGATGATGATGATGATGATGATGATGATGATGATGATGACGACGAAGACGACAACGACATCGACGGCGGCGACGACGACGACCACGACGATGATGATAATGATCGTGAGGAGAATTATGAATTATGTCCACGACGACGATAATGCTTCTGCTGCTGCTGCTGCTGCTGCTGCTGCTGCTGCTGCTGCTGCTGCTGTTGCTGATGATGACGATGATAACGACGACAACGACGACGATAACCGACGACGACGACGACGACGATGATGATGATGATGATGATGATGATGATGATGATGATGATGACGGTGACGATGACAATGAACCGCTCAGTCGAGTTTCGCCCACGTTAATGGCTGCTTCTCTCATCACCTTCACCCTCAGTGATCACCATCAAATTTTCCCCGAAGATGGAGTATGGCTGCCTTAACGGCGGGATTAAAAAAACTGGTCATACACACAAAACTCCACTGCCTGTCTCCACAGGCAGTATCCGCAGGAGTATCAGCCTGCGTACGCAGAGAGAAAGAAAGGAAAGAAAAGATCACCATCAAACGAGCTTAAAATCTTTGTGACCCTTCACGCCCCGCTCTCATGGTGACCTCTGAGCCCTTGGTGGATTTGTGTCAAGCTTCATCGGTATCGTCAGGTTCATGGGGACTGTCGCTGGACGCACGTGCTAACCTTCCGTAGCGAGACGCATACACTCACTGTGGCTCGGCGACTGAGCAATTGTCGTCAGCAGGGGTTTAGCAGGTGGTGTCTTGCGCGTGTCAGAACAGGTACCACTGAACTCCACCGAAGTGACCCGGCAGCAGTGCAGTGTGTCCTCTAGTGGGTTGCCTCTCGACGCCTTGAAATGGAGTGTTCCCTGTGGATTGTCGGTACAGGGGCTGTGGCGGCGGGGACAAACCTGGAGGTAGCTGTCCATAGCGGGGCGGAGGAGTGGGGGTGGGAAACGGGGAGGAGGGGGGGGGGGGGTGGGGGCGGAGGGGGCTGCGTAGTGAGCGACTCGAGATAATGCCATTGAAGTGGCACGTAAGATAAAAGACATCCGTTAAAACAAGTCACTAGAATCGCCTCAATGAACACACACACACACACACACACACACACACACACACACACACACACACACACACACACACAACACACACACACACACATATCAAACGGGGTGACTGGAATAGCCTTAATAAGAACATACGAGAGAGAGGAGAGAGAGAGAGAGAGAGAGAGAGAGATTAGAGAGAGAGAGAGAGAGATAGAGAGGCAGGGAGAGACAGAGACAGAGAAAGAGACTCCTGTGCAAATTGAAACCGTGGACTCCCTTCCAAGACCACTCCACCACACCAGTAGCCCCCATCTTCCTACTACCCCACACCTTTCCTCCTCCTCCATCCCCTACAACCCCTTGCTCCCCCTCCCCCTCCCCTCTCCCCCTCTCCCCCCCCCACCCCCTCACCCCCCCCCCCCCACCCCCACCCCCGCTACCCCTACCTAGACACCCCACTCCCACTAGACCCCACCACCCCACTAGACCCCACAGCACCCTTACTCCTCCCCCTCACCTTGCTGAGCCCGGCGACGTTGACGGCGCTTCGCATGCTGAGGAAGCCGATGAAGCGGACCTCGCAGTCGACGCAGACGTAGTGGGCGATGCGCGGGATGGGCGTCAGCAGGTTGTTCTCCGGGTACAGCTCCTGGCTCCCGTAGGCGGAGAGACGGGCCAGGGTGCTGAACGGGGAGCTGCCGTCCAGGATGTCGTTGGGGTAGATCTGGTGGCTCACCTGGTAGAAGAACACAGGGGGGTGGGGGGTACACGGGAGTGGTGGCATTATTGTTCCGATTAACGTAGAAGCGAAACTAGGAAACTCTACGGGATGCTTGTGGCCTTACTATTCAGGATTCTCATGGCCTAACTGGGAGACTGTTCAGGGTGTTCATGGCCTAACTGGGAGACTATTCAGGATGCTCAGGGCCTAATTGGGAGACTATTCAGGATGTTCATGGTCTAACTAGGAGACCATTCAGGATGCTCAGGGCCTAACTGGGAGACTATTCAGGATGCTCAGGGCCTAACTGGGAGACTATTCAGGATGTTCATGGGCCTACCTAGGGGACTATTCAGGATGCTTATGGCGTAACTAGGGGGTTATTCAGCATGCCCATGGCCTAACTAGGAGACTATTCAGCATGCTCATGGACTAAGTAGGAGACTATTCAGGATGCTTAGGGCGCAACTAGGAGACTATTCAGGACGCTCAGGGCGTAACTAGGAGACTATTCAGCACGCTCATAGCCTAACTAGGAGACTATTTTAGATTCTCGTGGCCTAACTGGGAGACCATTCAGGTTACTCATGGCCTAACTAGGAGACAATTCAGGATGCTCATGGACTTGCTAGAAGACTATTTAGGATGCTCATGGACTAGCTAGAAGACTATTTAGGATGCTCATGGACTAGCTAGGAGACTATTCAGGATGATCATGGACTAGCTAGGAGAATATTCAGGATGCTCATGGACTAGCTAGGAGAATATTCAGGATGCTCATGGACTAGCTAGGAGGCTATTCAGGATGCTCATGGACTAATTAGGAGAATATTCAGGATGTTCATGGCTTGACTAGGGAGAATATTCGGAATACTCATGTTAGAGGTTTGTGACAGGTTAGGGAAGGTTTTGTTGTAGTCTGGTGATTTCAGTGGTGAAACTGACCGTTCGCATTGTCCAGGCAAGACTGGTGATGGTTTTTCATTCCGCCCGTGTCGATTCAAAATGTCCGTATGGCTTTCGCGCGCG
>JADBJO010003842.1:82500-87500 GCA_016801955.1 Conus betulinus
GTACTTAAACACATAGCTGTATATAGCATTACATACACGAAGAAATAAATAGATTATTTAACCAATAAACAAACACATCAATCCTTTTTTCAATCCCCCACCCCAACCCCCGACCCCCCTCCTTGTGAAAAAAAAAAGAAAAACAGACTGTTTGAAAAGCATGACAATTTTTTTGCTTGCTTGTTTTTTTTTTTCTTTAATAGGTTGGATTTTTCTTTTCTTTCTTTTTTCTTTTTCATCTTCTTCTTCTTTTTTTTTTTTTCTTTCCAAACGCTGATCATAAGTTCTTTGTGAGTCTTTTTATTCGAAAACCAGACCGTATTGTTTTATGTTTAAGAGGAGGAGGTTTGATTGCTTCTGTCTGTCTGTCTGTCTGTCTGTCTGTCTGTGTCTGTCTCTCTCTCTCTCTCTCTCTCTCTCTCTCTCTCTCTCTCTCTCTCTCTCTCTCTCTCTCTCTCTCTCTCTCTCTCTCTCTCTCTCTCTCTCTCCCTCTCTCAAAGACACAACAGATTTGTTGTTGTTGTTGTTTGAAAGGCAGATCTGTGTTTTATCTGTTCAAAAGTGGATCAGAATTTTTCCATAAAGAGAACACGATATATCTGTTTGAAAAGTGGATAAATTTACTTCATAGTTGAAGTTCTTAACAATTTTTTTCCTCTGTGTAAAGTGGCTCGATTTTTTAATTTAGATCATCTCTCTCTCTCTCTCTCTCTCTCTCTCTCTCTCTCTCTCTCTCTCTCTCTCTCTCTCTCTCTCTCCCCCCCCCCCCCTCTCTCTCTCTCTGACTTCGAAAAAGCAAATTTTTCCATAGGAAAACAGATCAGATCAGCATTCTCCATCTGAAAAAGAGATCGGATTTTTTTCTTCTGTTTGAAACGCAGACTTGTTTTTTGCCTAATCCCTATGGCTTGTCCTCAATTCTTACTTTAGTTTGTTAGTTGTAGTTATAAAACATGCAAATGGACCTCAGGCTCAATGGTCTGAGCACAAAGATCGTAGTGCCACCTGACTATTCCGAATTCCAACTGAAAATAAATCGTCGTTTTGCTTACCCCTCTGGAAGTACTGTCGATCTGGGGGTAATAATGTAGGTTTAGAATTGGCCCTTACCACCCTCATCCCCCCCCCCCACACACCTCCCCTTCTCCTCTCACACCCCTCCCCTTTCCATATGCACCCCCCCCTCCTCCCCCCCCCCCCCCCCCCCCCCCCCCCCCCCCCCCTAACCCGCCTAACTCTAATGAGATATTTATTCCTGTATGTCCTGATACTTTCGTGTGGGGAGACTGATCTTGAAAACGGTTAAAAATCGATCAAGAAAACCTCACCTAACTATCCGAGGGACAGAAACGATTGGAGTTTGTTTGGTCGCGGAGGGACTCACACCCAAAACTTTTCCACTCTGTATGATCTCCCAAGGAAAATGATGACCCCATTCGCGTTCGTGTGTTTATGTGTTTGTTAGGAAGACCGCATGAAAACTACTTGATCAATTGAAAGCAAACTTGGCGAAGAGACGCAATACGGCCCGAAAACGAAGCCATGATATTTGAGTGTGGATCCGTCGTGCAGATCCTAGTCAACCAGCGGATCGAAGATCCGTTCCGAAACATTTCAAAAATCATTTTGAAAGAAAATAATGAACAAAACCACTATGTATCCTCTGTTTTGGAATTAAGAACTATAAATGGGTAATATGTTTTCGTGCATATGAAAACTTTCTAAGGCTGTTGACGTCGACTTTTTTTTTTGTCTTTTCTTTTTCTTCTTTTTTTTTTAAATTTTCCATATCCTAATCAGACAAAAAAAACTTACATGAAAAGTGACTCTTTCAAATCTGCCTATCGTTAGTTCTACAGGTGGACTACAGCTTTCATGTGAGAAGTGAACAGGACCCGTTCAGCTTTTGTGGAAATGTCAGCGCGCTTCTGCGGGCCTTCGTGTTGACTCTGTGAATGTAAGTCTGATCATGCCATGTTGTCCGGATAATGTCATACTTGAAATTTTTTTTAACAACAACAACAATCACAGCAATAAGAGTAATAACAATAGTAGTAGTAGCAGCAGCAGCAGCAGCAGCAGCAGCAGCAGCAGCAGCAGCAACAGCAGCAGCAGCAACAGCAGCAGCAGCAACAGCAGCAGCAGCAGCAGCAGCAGCAGCAGTAGTAGTAGTAGTCGCAATAATAATGATAATGTTGATGACAATAATAGCAATAATGATAATAGTAACAACAACAATAATGATGATGGTGATGATGATGATGATGATGATGATGATGGTGGTGGTGGTGGTGGTGGTGGTGGTGGTGGTAAGAAAAGAACTGTTCAACAATACTAGCAATGAGAACGATGACTATGATGATGACGATGATAATAGTAGTAACGATAATTATGATAATGATGATGACAACAACGACGACGACGACGATAATGATGAGACGAAAAAGAGAAGAAGAAGAAGAAAAGCAGAAGGTGAAGGAGAAGAACAAGCACAACATCAGCAACAACAATAATAATAGTAATAATAGTAATACTAATGACGACGACGACGACGACGACGACGAGGAGGAGGAGGAGGAGGAGGAGGAGGATGATTAAGAACAATTTCGATAGGGTCATATTTAGAATGATTGTTAGTATATGGAGTTTCACAATTACAGAAAAAGAAAAAGAACAAGAAGAAGAAAAAAAAAGGTCAGCATTTACACAGACAAGATTACGCATAAGTTTAAAATGAGCGTGTCAAAAAGTAAACACAAGCATGCGTATATCTGCACTAAACCGCACATTAATAACGCATACCTCATAGGAGCACACAGGCGTACATTTATATCACTAAGTACTGAACAGTTTATACACGAAAACAAATCACAGGATAGCTAAAACAGATTTTTGAAAATAAAAATTTCTCTTTCGAGGAGCGGATTTTTTTTTTTCAGATATCTCTAAATGTTAATATTCGCGAAAAAAAAGTTGTCCTTTTGACGCAGAAAGCACCTTCATAGTCGTGCACTTTGTCTGGCATGGGACCGTTATTGTCTATATTGTTTGTTTGTATTATCTCTCTCTCTCTCTCTCGCTCACACACACACACACACACACACACACACACACACACACACACACACACACACACACACACACACAAACACAAACACACACACTATGTGACTATGTGAAGTTCCTTTACCTAAATGCCTCCTTACTATAGTTCAAGGAGATAAAGAATGTTTTTGCACACTCAGGAACAAGAAAGCTTGATGGTATTTCCAAAGAAGTGTGACGTCCCCATCAAGCGAACGTTGTCTATTTTTTTATCACTACTTTTTCAAATGTTAGAGTGATGCCTCTCGTATACATTTAACGAATGTTCGAATATACAAAGGATACCTGCCCGTGTCTCCATAAAAAAAGCTCATTGTGTAAATACATGGAACATGTAGGACACGTTTCCTAGCATATGAATGACGTTTTCATTTTGTAAATTAATCTCCGAGCTATGGCTGGATATATTAGGGTGGGTTCTATCTTTGAGTCAAATGGGTTCCAGATGATAGGACAACCAATACATTTCAGCTTTTGTTTGAGTTATGTCAGTATTTCAGCAGCTCCTGGATTTGTTGTTTTCAGCGCGATTCTTCCCACACATGATTGAAACCTAGTTCAGGTGAAAATATCAATCCAAAGTATTTATATGAATTAACCACGTTATCACCTCGTTCTCTTATAACCATTTTTCACGCTCTGATAGATGCCCACCTCTTCTATACACCATAATAAATCTCTTATCTGTGTTAACTCTTAAACTAAAAGAATTAGCTTCTTCTAACTATGAAACTGTAACTTTTCCGGACTAGACAATAAAATCATATCCAAAAACATTAAACATATCTCATTCGCCCTGGAGGAATCTGCACTTTACGTTTACCTTTTCTTTACAAGTCCATTGCAAGTTCCTATACAAAAAAATGAAAGTAACTGAGGACTTGAAAGTTGACCATGTTTAACGCCAATTAAACATTCTAAATGGTATGAATACATTCCATTTACACGCATACACACAAACTTGGGACACCTCTCAGGATCTTATACATTTTTCCGTTTACTCTACTTTTACGGTGTATATTCTATTGAACATTACGGTTTACTGAATCGTAGGCTTTCTGAAATCCATAAAAGCTACAACAGTTTTGTATCCTCTACTAAAATGGTGTTCTGTCTACGAGCCCAGTGAATGTATTCTACTATGGTTGGCTCTGATATCCGTTTGTTTTTGTATAATCGTTTCTTCTTTTTAAGCCCGTGAGGTTAGTTTAGTTTTATTGAGTGTAAACTTTACTTAAAATGTTGGTAAGTGCTTTTTCTCTACGAAAGTCATCATGGTTGATAATGTTTCATTATTATGGTTAGGAATAATTTCTAATTTCGTCAATTCTGAAAGAAAAGTACCATTTTTCAAAAATCTTTTTGGAGAAACTGAACAATGAAATCAGTTATAGTTGAACTTCCATGTTTGTTCATTTCTTCGACAATCTTGTCTAGTCTTGAACGCTTTCCTAATTTCTAAATTCTCATGCCAGCAACAATTTTTGAGTTCTTGATTAGGTTTACTGAATAATGATTCGAACTCTTCCTCTTCTTCTAGCGATCATCTTCTTCATGTGTTACAATAATATTAGGTTTGCTGAAAATGTTAAAGAACAGCTCATGAAACCTTTTTACAGAAACATGGCTATATGCAAATGTCGGCCTGTGAACTGATGCTCTTACTGCCAAGAATGTTTCAGATCTTTAAGTGTTTCAGTTTCTTCAAACTGTTTACTTTTGAATATCCTTTTCCTTTGTTGTTATCCGCTTTTCCGTACTCTTTTTGGGATTATAGCATGCACTCTTTGTTTATAGTTCTTCATCTAAAGTGTGTTAGATATCTGATTCATTTTTCACAGCATTTTAAGTTTTTTTGTTCTTCACATTTATCGTCAAACCATCTTTTCCTCACG
>JADBJO010003842.1:95000-100000 GCA_016801955.1 Conus betulinus
AGAAGATATCTTGTACATCACCCGATACCACCAGAACGACAACACATAACGACGGTCAGCTAAAATGGCTATTTTCACATAAAAGCCAACGTGACACAAACTCGAAATGTGTCTACGGACTCGATATTCAGCCAGCTGGACCGAATGGGCATCCCTCAAGGCTGGGTTGTATTGCCTTTGGTATTCAGCAGATATAACTCTCGAATAATTCTGTCGTATTCTCCACACCATGGAACGCCCAACTCAACAGACTCCCAGGATAGCAGGACGGACCAGGTTAGTTGTGGGTAGAGCATTCCAATAAAAAAAAATAGCAAAAAAAAGTAAAGCGAACTAAAGCAAACTATCAACGCACAAGGACATATTAGCCAATGTTTCAGGATCCAGACATGATGCAAGAGAGGCACCAAACGTGTCAATAGTCTGAGTGGTCAGCTCTAGTGCTTGTCAACAGTCTAAGTGGTCAGCTCTAGTGCTTGTCAACAGTCTGAGTGGTCAGCTCTATTGATGATAACCCAGCCATCGTGTCACAACAGCACTGACAATGTTAAGAAACAAACAAAGCAGACATCTTTTGGATTTCCTAGGAACTGAGGTCCTCCAGTCGAATAATTCTATGGAGCAATTACAAAAAGGAACAAATACAAATAGCCCAGAATGAAACAAACACGCAAAACGAGGTGAACGAAAACGATTATTTAGCACAGTATACAGAAGGGACGAGTGGATTTTTAGAGACAAATAAGTCTTTTTAAGACGTCACAAATTACCCCAAGTAACAGAGCACAAAACAGTATTCTCTAGACAGCAGGCAGCAATACCTCTGTCATTATCAGAATGACTTAGCAACGAAACGAAGAAGAAGAAGAAGAAGAAGAAGAAGAAGAAGAAGAAGATGAGAGAGGAGGAGGAGGAGGAGGAGGAGGAGGAGGAGGACATGAAGAACAAGAAGAAGCAGAAGAGGAGGGAGAGGAGGAGAAGAAGAAGAAGAAGAAGAAGAAGAAGAAGAAGAAGAAGAAGAGGAGGAGGAGGAGGAGGAGGAGGAGGAGGAGAAGCAGGAGGAGAAGGAGGAGGAGGAAGAGAAGAAGAAGAAGAAGAAGAAGGAGGAGGAGGAGAAGAGAAAGGAGGAGGAGGAGGGAGAGAAGAAGGAGAAGGAGGTGGAGAGGGGGGGAGAGAGAAGAAGAAGAAGAAGGAGGAGGAGGGAGGAGGAGGAGAGGAGAGGAGGAGAGAGGAGAAGAAGAAGAGGAGGAGAAGGAGGAGGAGAGAAGACGACGAGGAGGTGGAGAGGGGGAGGAGGAGAAGGAGAAAAAGAAGAAGAAGAAGAACAGGAGAAGGAGGAGGAGGGAGGAAGAGGGGAAGGAGGAAGGTGGGATGAGAGAAGGCTCTCATCCTGCTCTGGTGAACAGGTTGGAGGAAGATAGTGGAGGAGTAGTGGTGTGTGGCGAATGGCTATGAATAAGACGACGTTAAACTAATCCTTCACAGAAAATCCTTCACAGGCAGCACATGACCACCAGCGAGTTCTGTCTTGTGGACTGAATCCTTCTCACCACTGCCTGCTGTCGATTTTCGCCTCCTGGGCGAGGAAAATCAGCCGACCCGACGTGAGCATGGGACTCCACCCATGACATCCTGCAGAGAACTGTAACTTAAACTTTGTTGTTTACTCGCTACCTCAGCTGGGGTAGAGGGGTAGGGGGGGGGGGGGAGGAGTAAGAGAGGGGCGTTCTAATCAAATGCACCCCCAGCCCGTGCCTGTAGTTTGCCAGTGGTAGGCAAACGGGGAAAAAATTGTGATAAAAGTAAAAGCAATAAGCAGCCATGGAGGAGAGAGAGAGAGAGAGAGAGAGAGAGAGAGAGAGAGAGAGAGAGAGAGAGAGAGAGAGAGAATAGAACGAAACACACACACACACACACACACACACACACACACACACACACACACACGAATGCTCGAATGCACGTACGCACGCACATACTAACGTACACACACACACACACACACACACACACACACACACACACACACACACACACACACGCACATGTATATGTATATATATATATATATATATATATATATATATATATATATATTATATCGAATTTTTCAGACGAAGAGGCTACAAACCCCAAGCTCTACGCACTGCTCTTGAAAAGGCAAAAAGGACACCCAGACATGATACTCTTACTTACAACCTAAGCTGTCCAACCCTAGAACACCCGTTATTGTCACTCATAACCCTAGCAACCCCCCTGTCCGTCAATGGATTAAAGAATTATATCAGACAGTTTTCACCAGTGACAAACTTAAACAGGCCATACCTTACCCACCCATCCTAGGAGAACGAAACAGCCGTTCTCTCAAAGACTTGCTTATGCCCTCAGCACCCACCCCCCGTCAAATTAAATCCTAAACACCCTAATGGTTTTTTCAAATGTTCCAAAAATGTATTATTTGTAGAGAGCACGCCTTGAAATCCTTCAATTTCATCAGCTACCAGACCAAAGAAACATTTACTCTAAGACACCATACTGACTGTCAAACCAATAACATCATTTATTTCATGTTATGCGAACTCTGTCAGAATTCTCAATACATTGTGAAACAAAACATTCACTCAGAAAAACGTTTCTATCTGCATAGATCTCACATCAAGAACAACATCGGGACTCTAGTTACGCAACATTTCAACCTGCCCAACCACACCCTAGCCAACATGAAATGCATGGTGCTAGAAAAAGTGTTTTCAGACAGCCACACGCACAAAATTTGTAGGGAAAAAATTCTGCATAAGAAAATTGAAAACTCCATCCTTTTGGACGCAACTCACTACAATAACTGTTCATGATCTACGCCGCTGAATTCCTTTTACCCCCCCCCCCCCCCCCCCCCCCCACCCTCACCCCCTATGCACACACTACACACACACACACTCACACACACACACACACACACACACACACACACACACACACACACACACACACAAACTCGCTCACACTCACTTACACTGACACACACTCATATATGCACACACACTCCCACATGTGCGTGACTCGCGCACGCTTTTTACACACACTTACTCAGCCCCTCTTCCTCAAACTACAGTGTCCCTTTGCTCCCCTTCCATTTGAAAGATTTGTCTGGTAGTGCAATCCTTTTCCTTTTCAGCTACTTGTTTTAAGATAGTGAATTTATTTACTTTCTTTTTATGCATGTATAAATGTTGTGTGACTCGCCGGCCAGTCAACTCACCTCTGAGGAAGGCGTAAAAGCCGAAAATTTTGGAAATCTTTTTATCTTGTCTGTTGTGGTTTATAAACTCTCTGTTATATATACATATATATATATATATATATATATATATATATATATATATATATATATATATATATATATATATATATAATTAAAAATAGGATGGTAAAAGGAAGTTTTAAAATCAGCAGGTCTGTTTCGAGCTCGCTCTCCTCAGGATGGTTTTGGGTCCCCTACAGCATCCTTCCCAAAAGAACACAAATTGTCCAAAATATTCAACAAGAACACCATCAAAAATATCATATTCATGCATGCCTAACCTTAACAATATAATTGATTCATCCAACAAAATGAAAGCAACACAGCAAAGAAGGGTGAAGAAAGGAAATCCTGCAATTGCACTAAAAAAAGAACAGTGTCCCTTAAGCAACAAATGCCTCTATAACAACATTGTATATCAAGCCACTGTGACATCAGAAAATGAAAAAGAAACAGACATAGGGATCACTGAAAATCACTTCAAAACCAGGTACGCAAACCATAAACAGTCATTCAATAAAGAAAAAATACAAAAACCAAACAGAACTGAGCAAATATATTGGAGACTTAAAGACAAAAAAAAAAACTATAACATATCTTGGAAAATCATAAAAAGGGCATCACCATACAACAACTTTTCTAAAAAAGATGCAACCTATGTTCAAACAGAAAATGGTTAATACTATGCAAACCACACTTAGCAACTCTAAATACTAAAGTAGAAATAGTAAACAACTGCAGGCACAAATGGAAATCGTTGTCAGCAAACGCAACCTGAACTGTAAACAACCTGAAAACCGAACAACACGTGCAGCCAATCCGCACGTGTAAACAGTGACACTGGGCCATATAACACCGGCAGTAGACAACCCAAAACCATCCTGAGGAGAGCCAGCGCTCGAAACAGACCTGTCGATTTTAAAACTTCCTTTTACCATTCTATTTTTAACAGATGTTGCTCCCCAAGGGGTCGAGCATTTTAAGAAATTTTATCAGGCATTTTAGTGGTATTCTTTATATATATATATATATATATATATATATATATATATATATATATATATATATATGTGTGTGTGTGTGTGTGTGTGTGTGTGTGTGTGTGTGTGTGTGTCTGTCTGTCTGTCTGTCTGTCTCTCTCTCTCTCTCTCTCTCTCTCTCTCTCTCTATATATATATATATATATATATACCTACTACTACCTTTTGCTGGCTGCTTTGGGGGTGCTGTTGGATTCTTTTTCGAACCCTTGGCGGTCGGAACACCACAGAATTATGGACTGTGGTGTGTCTCTATCTGACGCCAAGAGCACAGACACGATCAGCCGTGTCTCCCTGATGAGTCCGATTCAGCAGACGAAAGGCCTCGGAGCAGGCAAAATATATAGATCTGTCTTCGAGATGGATTGCGATAGTTTCCTCATGCAGCTAGTGAAAGGTTTTAATATTCATGATATACATTTTCCAATTTACTTTTAAAAAAAAAAAAAAAAAAAATAATTTTTTTTTTTTTTTTTCTCAAATTTCAAATCTTTGCCAAGTCATGATTATAATGATGGAAGAATTGTTAACCTGCACTTGTTTTTTCCCCCCCACTACTTAATTGTTCAGCATTATATTGTTTGGTCAATCAGTGGGTGATTGCATCTCTTACGAGATCCAAGGAAAGGTTGTTCTGCACAATTCTTAGCCACTGACAA
>JADBJO010003842.1:105000-107500 GCA_016801955.1 Conus betulinus
GATTTCCTCTTTTCAGCTTGTTCTCTTTCCCTATCTGTCCTCTTCTGTCTTGCTTTGTCCTCATGTGCTGCTTTTCTGCATGTGTGGACCTATTGTCTGGGTTTGTTCTGCAAATTCTTTTTACATTTTTTTTTGGGGGGGTTTGTTTGTTTTGTTTTGCTGGTCGCAGTTTATGACATGTCAGCTTTTTTCTCAATTTTCCAGTCGACTAGGTCGAGATTTTATTTATTTATTCCTTTATGTATTTTCTTTTTCTTGCTTCTTCTCTTCTTCTTCTTTTTTTTTTTTTTTAAACGATTTGATTGAATCTAGGTTTGAGAGATCAAGCAGCATGGCTGGCGCTCGCAGCACAGTGTCATCATTGTCCGCTTCAAAGATGTTAACGGTTTAAGCTAGCATGTCATAAACTGCGGTTGTTGGTTGGTTGTTGCTTTGCCTTCTTCAGCATATGACCTGTTTCAATATGTGACATTTTTCAGGATATGAGTTACTTTTTCTCTAAGTTTTATAGCACTGAAAAGACCTCGTTCGTGTAGTCGACCGTGCCATAATAATGAATATCAAAACGCAAAATCGTATCCCCGATGATGAGAATCAAGTGTTAAGTTTACTTGAGAGAATCAAGTGTCCTTTATGGACCTAATTGACTGTGAGCACTATGCGACTACTGAAAGGAAGAGGACCTATCTGACTGTCAGCAGTAAACGACTACTGAAAGGAAGAAGACCTATCTGACTGTCAGCAGTATGCGACTACTGAAAGGAAGGGGACCTATCTGACTGTCAGCAGTATGCGACTACTGAAAGGAAGGGGACCTATCTGACTGTCAGCAGTATGCGACTACTGAAAGGAAAGGGGACCTATCTGACTGTCAGCAGTATGCGACTACTGAAAGGAAGGGGACCTATCTGACTGTCAGCAGTATGCGACTACTGAAAGGAAGGGGACCTATCTGACTGTCAGCAGTATGCGACTACTGAAAGGAAGGGGACCTATCTGACTGTCAGTAGCACTGTATGCAGCACTACTGACTAAAGGAAGGGGGGACCTATCTGACTGTCAGCAGTATGCGACTACTGAAAGGAGTAGGACCTATCTGACTGTCAGCAGTATGCGACTACTGAAAGGAAGGGAACCTATCTGACTGTCAGCAGTATGCGACTACTGAAAGGAAGGGGACCTATCTGACTGTGACTGTCACAGTATGCGACCTACTGACTGTCAGCAGTAGACTACTGAAAGGAGTAGGACCTATCTGACTGTCAGCACTATGCGACTACTGAAAGGAAGGGGACCTATCTGACTGTCAGCAGTATGCGACTACTGAAGGAGTAGGACCTATCTGACTGTCAGCACTATGCGACTACTGAAAGGAAGGGGACCTATCTGACTGTCAGCACTATGCGACTACTGAAAGGAGTAGGACCTATCTGACTGTCAGCACTATGCGACTACTGAAAGGAGTAGGACCTATCTGACTATCAGCACTATACCTCTATAAGGTTTTGGGCTTACTAGATTCAAAAGTCACAAGATTAACGTGTAAAGAGTAATGGCAGCAATTAAACTGATTCAGTCTTCAGTCCTTTTGAATTGTGTGCTTTGTACGCCTGGCCCGGGTCTTCAATTTAAAAAAAAGGAGGCGTAGTTGAAGCAACTACAAGGTGTCTGGTAACGCGGTGTACTAGAAAACTATTGAGATTGTATCCCCAACCTCCCACCACCACCCCTCCCAACTTCCAATTCCTTCTCTACTCTCACCTCCCGCTCCCCACCCATCCAAATTTGTGACTGAAATGAAATGTGCCTGCCAATGTCATGTGTATGTGTGTGTGTGTGTGTGTGTGTGTGTGTGTGGTGTGTGTGGGGTGTGTGTGTGTGTTTGTATATGCATACGTGCGTGCATGTGTGAGTGTGCGTCCATGTGTGTGTGTGTGTGTGTGTGTGTGTGTGTGTGTGTGTGTGTGTGTGTGTGTGTCTTTGCCATGAAGTGAGATTGAACAAAAGACTCGAAAGAAAGCAGTGCTGTATGTTTTGCTCCACATTCTTTTCACAGCACTAATGGCAATGGACACGTGGAAAGCTATCAACCTTTTCTCGTTGTACTGGTTTTGTGCCAAGGGGCCCCGATTCATGGTTTAATGTGCATACGACTATCACACACACACACACACACACACACACACACACACACACACACACACACACACACACACACACACACACACACACACACACATATATATATATATATATATATATATATATATATATATATATATAGATAGATAGATAGATAGATAGATGTATGTATATATATATGACACAGAGAGAGAGAGAGAGAGAGAGAGAGAGGGAGGGGAGATTGGGAATGGGTCGCTCACTAGGCCTTGACCATAATCATCATTCGGTTGGTTTAACCTGTATAAGCCCCAAAGCAGACTTGCTAGGTTCGAAAGTCGCATGACCGCAGGGTAATTTGCGTAATGGCACCAATCAA
>JADBJO010003842.1:115000-117500 GCA_016801955.1 Conus betulinus
ATCATTCACCGCCGTTGAAGTATCAGATTTGAATTGTACAGACCCGCCGAGAACACACATGGAATTTCGTTCAGGATTAACGCCGATTACTTAAGCACCCCTCCTTACCCCCACCCCGGCCCCCACCCCCCACCCCCACAACCCGATGCAGCATAATCAGCATTCTTGTCAGTATTGTCCCTTCACCATGGGTTGCGGACATGTTAGGGGGAGGGGCTCTAACTGAGGGGAAGGGGTGGCGGCGGAGGGGCATGACAGACACTTTAGGAAGTCAGGAATCTTCTCAACAGCCCTCGAACAGTCCTCTGCCCTGCACGACCAGGTAGAGGTATTGTAAACAGTCCAAGTGTTTCCTGGTGGGTGTTGGCCCACCGCTAAAACGTTTGTCTAGATGAAATGATCTTAAAAAATAAATCGAAAACAAAACAAAACCACACACACACAAGAACATAGAAAATCTCTCTCTCTCTCTCTCTCTCTCTCTCTCTCTCTCTCTCTCTCTCTCTCTCTCTCTCTCTCTCTCTCTCTCTGACGTTATCAACTTACTTGGGGGTCTTCTGAACACAGTTTGGACCGGAGCAATGCAGCACAATGCTAGCTTCTTTATTCCTTTCAAATTTAACACAAGAGGAGTCAAGTGGTGCACAACGTAAGTATACGACGCAGGAAATCTGTCCCAACAATTGTGTATTCTGTCAGATTCGTTTTCCAAGAAGAGTGTACAGCCCTGAGCAATAGGTTGACAGAGCAGAAGAGCAAAGCGAGTGGGTCAACAGCAACGACCAATACTCACTGCAACATCACCGAGGTGGGTGACCCTTCTTGACTTCTTTAACATGATAACCCAAACAGTATAGGAACTTACTAGTGTGAAAAGATCATTTTTTTTTCTCCTCATTTTTCATCGGAAAAGCGGTCATACTTACTATTTTTAGAAAACCAATAAGTGTGACGCTAAAACAGTCATTTACACGTAAAAGTTGTTTTCAACGGTCTGAACGTCGGCAAGACATGAAAAAATATGTGAAAAGAAGAAACTAAAGGACTTATGACTCTAGTAAGCCTTAAATAGTGAACGCACACAACTATGGCCATTGTCTACTTCTTCAGGCATTCTGCAACAAATCTTCCGCCGCACATCGGTCACTGGATATTAGTATACCAATGCGTATCCCAAAATATAGCGTGTGCATGTTCTAAGCCATTATCTGGTGAACATATACTTTTCCATTGCCCCATTTTGAATGCTCTTTATTCAAAAAACAAACATTGAAATCTCGAAATCTAAACCGGTTCACGCTATTCTTTCAGTTCAGAAATTGTTGATGTTGCAAAAATTATCTCTCAATCTCAAATTAGCATATTTTTATGATCATGATAGTGTAGTTTTTATATTTAGATTTGTACTATTCTTGACATTATTTCTCACCTTCCCCCCCCCCCCCCCCCTGTGTCCTTCTCCTTCCCCCCTCCCCCTCCCCCCCCAACCCCCCTCCCCCCCCCCCCCCCCCCCCCCCCCCCCCCCCCCCCCCCCCCCCCCCCCCCCCCCCCCCCCCCCCTGTAAAGCCTAATATCACCAAGTGTGAACAGACTATAAATCAACAACAACGACAACAACAACAACAACACACACACACACACACAGACACACACACACACACAAAAGCACGCACGCGCGTGCGCACGCACGCATGCACGCACAGAGTCACCTGTTTTCATGAATCTTAATTATCTGTTTTCATGGTGATCACGTTTGACGGCCACACCAGGTAAAGAAAAAAAAGCGAGAAAACGAGTAAACATGTAACAAGAGCATTGTTGATCGTCATTGTTTTCATACAAAAAATAGTGCTCACCACTTTTCCTTCAAGAGAACTTCTGTGCTACAATTACAAAAAGTAATTATTGAGAAATGCAAGCTCCCATGCACACCATTAACGAAATTAGTGGCGTCAGTCATCACCTTGTCGAGTTATTCAAGCCAAAGATCGATGACAAGGCAGACGTCTTGAGAGTCCGTGAGAGTCAAAGTCAAATAGTCTAAAAGTGTTCACTACATTGTTCACGGTCACTTCAATTGATACGTCTAAATCAGGTCCTTCAGGGTGTGCCATATTGCTCATTTTCTCAGAAATGAAAGGGCTGTAATCGTGTGCACTGCTCTGATAAAGAATAGCGGCTAATGTTCTGATAAAGAATACCGGCTGATGTTCTGAAACAGAGAGAGAGAGAGAGAGAGAGAGAGGGGGGGGGGGGGGAAACTTACCCATTGATAAAAACAATAGTGTTAATAGCATTATTGTAGTCAAACTGTCGGAAATTAATACATTTTCAGAGCAAAAAGGATGTCCTTCAATGTTTGAGACAAATTCAATACTCGCTTACTTTCTTGGTGGGAAGCGTTTTACTTATTAAGAAAAACAAATGGCACGTTAGAGCACAAAGACATTGTCTTCATATAATTTGAATTTAGGGAGAGGGGCAATGCTAATGGACTACA
>JADBJO010003842.1:122500-137500 GCA_016801955.1 Conus betulinus
CAAGGAGCCCCCCACCCCCGCAAATGTCCCAATTAGGACATCTCACAGAATTGGGACATCTTGAGGTCTCACAAGTGTCCTCTCACTATGTGTCTGTGTGCCCCCGTCTTTATGCGTCTAAATGTCCCTGCTTTTGCATGCCTATGTTTTTTCTCGTGTCAGTGTATTTGTGTCCTCTCTCTGTGTCCTGTTTTTTATGTGTCAATGTCTCCCTGCCTCTGTGTGGCGGTGTGCCGCCGTCCTTACATGTCTGTGTGTTCCTGTCTCTACGTATTTGTGTCCCCGTTTCTGTATATGTGTACCCCGTCTTTCTATGTGTGTATGTGTTCCCTCTCTCTGTGTGTCTATATTTTTCCGACTCTGTACATGTTTATGAATCCCTTTCTCTTTTTGTGTGTGAGGCGGAGACTGTAACAGCATTGTTGAAAGTTCCGAATCTGAATGTCTGTGTGTACCCGTCTTTATGTCTAAATGTACCCGTCTCTATATACCTGTGAGTTCCTGTCTACAGTGTCTGTGTGTCCCTATTTCATATGTCTATGTGTTCCTGTCTCTCCTTGTCTAAGTTTTCCTGTCTCTTTGTTTCTCTGTGTCCTTGTCTTGAAATGTCTGTGCGTCCCGTCTCTATAAGAGTGTGTCCCCGTCTCCATATATGTGTCCTCGTCTCTCTATGTCTTTGTGTCCCCGTCTCTATATGCATATATTTCCATGTCTCTATGTCTTTGAGTCCCTGTATGTATAAGTCTCTGTGTCCCCGTTTCCATAAGTTGTTCCCATCTCTATGTGTCTCAGTTTGAACCGTGTGTCTTCGTTCGCTATGCGTGTTTGCTTTGCAAGTCTCTGTGTCAGTATGTTTTCCTAGTCCCAAGATGTGTGTATATTTCCATGGTTCCTGTACGTGTATATGCTTCGGAATCTATGGTATACGTGTATGCCTCCACGATACCTGTATGTGTGTAGCCGGTCTCAATTTGTGTATGTCTTCCCAAAGTCTAGGTGTGTAATCGTCACCAGTCTCTGTGTGTATATGACCCAATCTATATGTCTGTAATCGTCCCCAGTCTCTGTGTGTGTATATGACTCCAATCTCTATGTCTGTGCCCGTCCACAGTCTCTGTGTGTGCATGAGCAACTTGTCTCTGCATGTATGTCTCCCTGGTCCCTACCCCCCCCCCCCCCAACCCCCCCCCCCCCCCCCCCCCCCCCCCCCCCCCCCCCCCCCCCCCTCCCCCCCCCCCCCCCCCCCCCCCCCCCCCCCACGGTCTTCTCTATGTGTGTATCTATGTGGTATGTTTGCCCAGTCTCCCCCGCGTACACAAGTTATGTCCCCGGTCTCTGGGTGTGTATGTCTCCTCGATCTGATTTGTCTATGTGTTCGTGATCTCTTTGTGAGTATGTCTCCACAGTCTCTATGGAGATGCAGCCTATCACTCTATGTCTCTAGGTGTATGTGATTCTGCCCTCTCTCTCTCTCTCTCTCTCTCTCTCTCTCTCTCTCTCTCTGTGCGTGCGTGCATGTGTGTGTGTGTGTGTGTGTGTGTGTGTGTGTGTGTGTGTGTGTGTGTGTGTGTGTGCCCCGCGGCAGCAAGGTGCATCGTCAAAATGGGGAGTGAACTCTCGCTCTGTGGACTTCTAAACCCGTGGACTGCCGGCCCTGGGGACTTTTTGCCCCGCGGTCACATTTTTTTTTTTTCACGGTACATACGGAAACCTTACTTGTATGTTTAATCATTCCACCTGGGCGCGCGCGTGCGCGCGCGCGCGCGCGCGCGCACACACACACACACACACACACACACACACACACACACACACACACACACACACACACAACACACACACGACCGCGTGCACTCACGTACGCACGCACACACACACACACACACACACACACACACACACACACACACACACACACACACACACACACACACACATACGCACGCGTGCGCGCAAAGTTATTCGCCATAACACACCAACAGAACGAAGAGCACAAGATCAGTGTGTTCGCATTTCACTAACAATATTCCGAGTTCGCATTTCTTGAATCAGTTGGTCTGAACATGTTGATTAACTTGCGAGCAACCTCTGTGGGGAGAGAGAGAGAGAGAGAGAGAGAGAGAGAGAGAGAGAGAGAGAGAGAGAGGGTGACACACACACGAAGACAAAACAAAACCAGATAAACAACAACAGGGGCGCGGCACGGATGAAAGTCGTCGACTCTCAAAGTGCCAGTATGTACCAGAACAAACATTTGTGTAAAAATGTTTACTCTCATCGTTTTCTTGACTGTCTGTGTGTTGTGTGCCCTGACAGCCGCATGGGTCGGTCGTCATCTCCACAACCCTGTCCCCAGTCATGCGCGACGGAGTAGAGGGATTACGTCAAATCCACCCATTCAGGTTGTTTGTTCAGCACTTGCTGTCTTTGTCCCCAAGACCTTTAGTCCCCACTGTACTTGGAGGAATGGACTTGGACGGGGATTCACGGCGGGATACGTGTCCAAACCAGGCAAGATAGTACGGTATACTATAACTACTAGGCAAAGTCCCTACCTGTAGGCGTAATGCTCGTTTCTCGTTACACACACAATCTTGAGCACCACGTTCCTCGCGACATGTACTGTCAAGCAAATTTTCCAGGTGGCCCCAACATTCACATCAAACCATCGGTTTGATCTCGTTCATGTATTCGAGACAAAGCAATCCGTATTAATCTGTATCACCCGCCAGACCGAAATTCGGACGGCTGGTAAACGATCACCAAGATTAGAAATGGCATTTGGCTGGATGAAGAAACGCGCTGACCGATAACGGCCTTATTGAGAAGATCTGCGAAAGCCAATACTCGGAGGCTGCTGATAAGGAAGGGGAAAACAGCTGGTTAGTCTTCTGCCCGATATATTTGACAGTGGTTTGATAAGGAGCTACCTGGAACAACCGATATTTTCGCAATCCGTCGACATTAATTCGAGATCCCACTGTAAACCTACCCGAGGTCAGGACTTATAATGAAGAGACGGGTGACTGGGTTTGTTTTCATTACACTGAAATCTAATACAGCTTATCTACGGTATGATAGGACATCTTAAATGAAGTATTCTGTTGACGTAGCTCACCTGATTAGATACTCTGCATTTGGAAGTATGCGTTACTGTCTGCGCATATATGGGATAATATTCCTAAGAAAAAGCAGAACTGAGAAAATAAAGTTGCAGATTCTAGAGGGACGATTTTTTCGTCAGCGGAGTACTGACTACCCATGTCTACTCAATGGCCAGTAAGCTGGTCAGTTACAAAAGCTTAGAAATCATCTGCATGAATTCGAAATGAACCATGTACAGCTGTTCTCAAGTATGCAAAAGAACTATGTCCTTACCCTTTAAACAATAATAAACGAGGAAATCGTAGCAAGGAACGGTACAAAAACTCAAACGCCACTTTACAGTCAAACTTAGAGATCAGACTTACGACTATGGGCATGGGTCGTCTGGTTTCAACCTTTCTGGAAGAGTGGCGTCAGTAGACAGCGGGAAGTTGAACTGTTTGGGCTCAGCGCCAGTAGAAGAAGGGTTTGAACAATGACACTAACGGGGCCGTCGTGACTACATGAATGAAGTTGTCCTTCTGAAGGACTTAATAAACACCGTTTTGTTACGTAAGTCTCCTAGCCGTGCTAAGAACACCATTCTTTGAGTAACATTCAAAGTTTAAATCCACTCTGCTGGTACAGCAGAAATAACAAGCTGTGAAAGGGGGAAAGGGAAGGTAGAAGATGGGGGTGATGTAAGGGGTAGTAATCGAGGGACAGTAAGGCGTGGAGGAGTCGTATCTGACTTCACCAGAACAATGCTACACTGAGCCATACAGCAAGAACTCACTACGTATGTCTATGGTGGAATTCAATGTGAGAGTCAATAAGTCCCTGAAGTTTGAGCGACTGTATGAGAGAGCTTTTCAGCTGGAGCCTACGTTCACTCGGACTGTGTGGGCAAAACGTGCAGACAAAGGATCCACAGGGATTATCCTCTTCTCGCTTGATGTGAGAGGAAACTGTTGAACGGGGGTCACCTCTCGGGTGGAGCACCCCAGGCTCGCCCAGAGCGGCGACCCGAGGCCTAAGACAGACCTCAGTGGTTGTACAAAAAGGAGGTGGATCATCCCTCTGATGAAATGTTGACTCATCCGACCTGATGTTTTTTTTTTTTTCCTGGCACTGAAATCCGACCATTGGGTTTTCGTTTTATGTATGGGAAAATACAGGCTTCAAGGCGACACAGTTAATGCTAATTTTGCAAAAAAAAAAAAAAAAAAAAAAGAAAAGAAAAAAAGAAAAGAAAAGTGACAACTACTTAATGTACGTAACATAGGTATAAATTATGTGTATGAAATAAATGGTAGTTACCCTTTTCATGGCAACCTACAGCTAGAATAAAACCATGTCTACAAAGTGATAAAGAACATTCAAACGGAGTACTAATGATCCTTTTCATGGGGATTAATAGTACGGCCCAACATTTGGCTTAAAAGCAAAAACCAATGAGTGCGCAACGATAAAGATCATTTCAAACGAATAAAAAAAAAAATAGCGATCGATTTCCATGGAAAAAGTGATTGTTGTCACGGACAAGACAGTAGTCAGGCGCTTTGAGACAAACAAGATCTAAACAGGCACAGGGGATGATGTGGGGGACAAGCGTTTGCTCCGCTGGTGTTGTTGCACTGGAGGCCAGGAACTCTGGAAATGCGTGATTCGAGATAGGGCGTAGAAGACCCTTCTTGCTGATGAGCATGCACCCGACTTTTCGGCCTCAGGATTTTTTCCCCTTGCGTGGAGAAGTCTAGTGGGAAAAACATGATTAACTACAGTGCAGGTCCGTTTCAGAATGTGGGTGGGGCGCCAGGGTGTCCCGGGTTGAAATGCTCATCGCTTGATGGCGTCAGAGTTTCCATTGTTTTCAAGAATAATAAGGACAGGCCGCCCCTTGTTATCAGTTTACTGGTGACACACACGTTCTCTCTCTCTCTCTCTCTCTCTCTCTCCTCTCTCTCTCTCTCTCTCTCTCTCTCTCTCTCTCTCTCTCTCTCTGCGGTCGTCTGGGCTACAAGCAACATTGCCGTTTTCTTCTTCTTCTTCTTCTTCTTCTTCTTCTTCTTCTTCTCCTCCTCCATGTTTTATTCAATTACTTTAATAAGTCAAAATGTACATATGCACAATTATAGCCTCACCATTTCGAGCTCGTTCAATTCCCAATGATTCAAAAGAGACAACAACAACAACAACAACAACAAAACTGCAGTAAACTGTGTGCAGAAAGAAAAGCAAGGTATTATGATACTGACTTCTGGTAATCAGCTGTATGTTATGTGTCCAGTTGCTGTTACAGTGCGCATGAAATCATACCTTCAAAGCGGTAGGGAAAAAAATGAAAAAACAATTATTGTCATAGGTTTGGTAAAGACAGTGACTGTTGTCCCCAACACCAAATAATGATCGATGGCTTTTGAAATGAGAAATATTCCATAGGCATGTCAGCAGATGAAAAAAAGAATACACACTCACACACACACACACACACACACACACACACACACACACACACACACACACACACACATACACACACACACAGGTGCTGTGGGGACACGAGTTTGCTTTAGAAGTGTGCAACAGAAGACGAAGAGCTTGGGAAACCTGAAATTCAGCCATCTACTCAGTTTTCCGGCTTTCGTTGTCTCCGTTGTCAGGAAAACTTCAAGAGAAAAAAAAATATGGTTAAGTGCATGCGATGTCAGTTTCCGGCTTTAGGCGGAGTTCCGGAATGCCGGAGGTCACTGGGTCCAAATGCAAATTGTTTGCACCGTTTACAAGAAAAGTGGAGACCCGCTGTTGCTTGATATTATTTTACTGGTAACATGCATACATTTTTTCTCTTCTTTTCCTTCTCCACGTTATGGTGTCATAACTAGACCAAACAAACTTTTTTTTAAACAGCGTCTCTCTCTCTCTCTCTCTCTCTCTCTCTCTCTCTCTCTCTCTCTCTCTCTCTCTCTCTCTCTCTCTCTGACTGACTGACTGACTGATTGACTGACTGACTGACTGACTGACTGACTGACTGAATTAATCAATTAATTAAGGAAGGAAGGAAGGAATAAAGCTACTGTGTGAATGCATGGTTTTTATTATTAATTTTTCCGTCATTGATGCACGATTGAGACAAAAGTCATTTTTTTTACAACAAAATGCGAACCATGTGCGGTGAAAATAATAATTATGGCAGTTATCTCTGGCAGACAGTTGCAGAATAATCGTTATAATGCACATGCAAACGACTCAAAGTTGCAGATTTCTCGAGTGCTATTCACAGTTTTCATGGCAAGTAGTCTAACGACCCAATATTTCACCAAAAACCAAAACAATCATACCTTCAAAGCGATGAAAATCATTTCATAAAGAAAACAATGATGATCACGGTTTCAGTGAAGAAAATAATTGCAAAAAAAAAAAAAAAAAAAGATAATAAACATGGGCATTCGAAATAAGAATTCTGCCATAGACAGCTTCTTGATGAAGAAATAAAAGGGGGTAATGTCGGGAGGCTAGTCTTTTTTGAAATGGTGCAGCAAGGGGGGTGCGAGGAGGAAAGTTAGAAACTTGAACTTGGGGTTAGGGAGAAGGCCTGCTTCTTCTCAGTAAAGTTCTGCCCCCCTCCCCCCTCCCCCCGTCTCATATTAGATTTTTCCAACACTGGTTTTCTCCCTTGTATGGAAGAGTCTGGGGTAGAGTGAACGTGATGATGAACTATGGGGAGAGGTCAGGTCTACGGTGTGGGTGTAGTGAAGGCGGGAGGCCGCTGGAAATGCGAGTGGCCTGACGACCTTATAGTTTGCATTGTTTTCAAGTGTAGAGGTGACAGACCGCTCCTTGTAATCTTTGCTCGTGGTACATTCTCTCTCTCTCTCTCTCTCTCTCTCTCTCTCTCTCTCTCTCTCTCTCTCTCTCTCTCTCTCTCTCTCTCCTTTTTTTTTCGTTTCTTCTTCTTCTTTTCTTCTTCTTCTTTTTCTTCTCTCTCTCCTCCTCTTCCTCTTCCTCTTCTTCTTCTTCTTCTTCTTCTTCTACATGTTATATGGCATTATAGACCAAACAAACCTATTTGAAGACAGCGTCTCTCTCTCTCTCTCTCTCTCTCTCTCTCTCTCTCTCTCTCTCTCTCTCTCTCTTTCTCTCTCTCTCTCTTGAAATCTTTTCTTCCTTCCTTCCTTCCTTTCTTCATTCATTCATTAATGACTTTATACCATGTTCACGTCATTAATGCATAAGTCGGAAAAAAATACAAAATTCTTTTTTGTTTTTTTAGCCACTATGTACAAACCTTGTGCAGCGAAGACAATAAATTATGACAGTAATCTCCAGCAGTCAGTTGCAGTATGATATGATGATACAATGCGCATACAAAAGACTCATAGATACTGTTTCCTCGAGTGCTGTTCACAGTTTTTATGGCAAGTAATAGAACGACCCAACATATCACCAAAAACCAAACCAATGATACCTTCAAAGCGATGAAAATCATTTCACAGATAAAACAATGATGATCACGGTTTCTGTGAAGAATATAATTGCAAATTAAAGTAACATAATAAACATGGGCATTTGAAATAAGTTTTCCTCCATAGACAACTAAACGACGAAGAAATAAAAACGAGGTAATGTGGGGACGCTAGTTTTTCTAAAATGGTGCAGCAAGGGGGGTACGAAGGGGAAAGTTAAAAACTCTAATTTTTGCGTTAGGGAAAAGGTCCGCTTCTTCTCAATGACCCCCACATCTGATTTTTCCAACACTGGTTTTCTCCCTTGTATGGATGAGTTTTGGGTAGAGTGAAACGTGATGAACTATGGCACAGGTCAGGTCTTCGGTATGGGTGTAGTCAGCACGGGAGGCCGCTGGAAATGCAAGTGGCCTGACGACCTTCTAGTTTGCATTGTTTTCAAGTGTAGACGTGACAGACCGCTCCTTGTAATCTTTGCTCGTGGTACATTCTCTCTCTCTCTCTCTCTCTCTCTCTCTCTCTCTCTCTCTCTCTCTCTCTCTCTCTCTCTTCCTTTTCTCTTTACTTCTCTTTTTCTTTCTTTCGCACGCGCGCACACAGACACAACACGCACGCACGCACGCACGCACGCACACACACACACGCACACACACACACACACACACACACACACACACACACACACACACACACACAGGCACGCACGCACGCACGCACGGTCACGTACACGTCTACATATAGTTTTTTGATGTTACAACACAACAATGCTATATTTTTTTTCCGTGTGGGATGTTCTTTAAGCATTAGTGAATTAAAAAAAAACAGTTATTTATCTTTTAATTGCAGTAAACTGTGTGCAGAGAGAACAATAGCTATTACAGTCCTTTCCAGCAGCCAGGCAAACGTCATCCGTGTGTTCGATGTTACGATATGCATACAAACGACCCATAATTACTATTTTCGTCACGAATGATATCATGGCATATCATCTCGCCAAAGAACAAGAAAGCAGTAACTACAAAGAAATAGAAATAAATATTGCGTGGAAAAGAATGATTATAGGTTTCTGTTAAAAAAAAATCACTATTGTTCCACTCAGAATTGTAATCACGGGAGTTTGACAGGAGCAATTTTCCACACAGACGTGTCAGACTGTCAAAAGATGCAAAAACACAAAGGTGATGTGAAGACATTGGGAGTTTAGGGATTTGTTCCGTTTTGCTCTTCTCCGTCTCGCTATGTCCATTTTTCTTTGTGTTTTCGTTCGTTCTTTCTTTTTTGTCCCCTCCTTTTAGTAAGTTTTTTTTTTTCACGCTAAGGAACGGAAAGGATATCCTACTTAATAGTGACAAACAACGTATCCATTTCACTCGCACAAGTAATCAACACCGATTTTTAAACTAAAACCACAACGTGATCTATAGGTTTGATCAGCCATACTAGCGAAAGTAATGTTTATTCATTCTTAATAGAATGCAACTGCAAGCAGATACCGTCATAAGTTAAGAATAAGCTGGATTCTGCAAAGGCAGAAGTATTATCGAACATATGTTTAACGTACGTACCCTTCGTAAACAACATTCCCAGCACCAGAGGGAGTTCTACTATGTCTTTATAAACGTTAAGAAAGCGTTTGAGAGTATCTGGCAGTATGCACTATGGGCCACAATGAAAAATAATTTGGACAGAAACTATTAAAACCACCCAGCAGCTGTAATATAAAGCGGTTGGTGATATGCTACGAAGGGTGCTGTTAAGTGATATTTTCTTACTTCGGTTGGAGTTTGTCAGGGCTGCCTTCTATCTCCCTCGCTTTTCAACATATTTGTGGAACGCCTCGTTAGTGTTGCAGTTGAAGATCATGTCAGCACTGGAGGGAAAAACCATCAGAAACCATCTGATTTACAGATGACATCGATGGCCTGGCAAGTAGTGCACGAAAATTCGCCAAGCTTATAGACAGACTGGATGAAACATCCACATTACATGGCACGGAAATCAGCGATGAGAAGACCAAGCTGATGGCCGGTTCAACTGTTCACAGTCAGAAGCTAGGATCTGTTTCAACAATTAGCAGCGAGGAATCCAAACCAGAAATCCCCTCAAGGCCAGCGAGGACAAACCACAACACTGTCCAGATTAAAACCAGTGTGTTTGGACAAAAAAAACGTCATGAAACACAGATCAGACTCTGGCATGCGCTGAAGTAAACCATCTCACTGTGCGCATGCGAGACATTAACACTCACAGCAGATCTGGAAAGAAAAATCGAAGCCATAGAAATCAGATGTTACCTCAAGATACTAGCCATCAGATACACTGATCATATAACCAATTAGCAAGTGCGTTTCGCCATCAGACATCACATGGGACCGAACGAAGATATACTTAATCACTGAGTAAAACAAAACTACGTCCGTAAGGCTATATAACAAGATCCAGTGGCCTTGCCAAAGCAGTCCTCCAGGGAACTGTTGAAAGAGAGAGACGGAGGGGAAGGCAGAGAAAAATGAACTGACAATATTGCAGAGTAGCTGGCGAAAACATTTGCACGCCATCGAGAGACCTGGAGGAACCTGGTGAAATGTTTTTCAGTGTAGTGGCCCACTGACGCCCACGGAGTTAATGGGAGAAGAAGATAAAGTGTTCATGCTAAGAACACATTTACATTTATGTCCTACTCAGAGAGAGAGAGACAGACACACAGAGACAGGCACAGAGAGAGAGAGAGAGAGAGAGAGAGGGGGGGGGAGTCGATATTATATATTGCGTGAAATCTCCTTTATAATGGACAAGAAACAGGCAGGGCAAAATTGTTACAAGGGCCAAACTGGGAAGGTCAAAATGGGGTGTTCCAGAATTTGTTGGGATGAAGCAACACTAGGAGGGCACAACTTAAGAAGTAAAAAGCCTGCTTCATCTTGATGAGTCTATGACCGATGTTTTGGCCTCCGCGTTTCTCCGTTCTCAAGAAACATACAGAGAGAGTTAAGTTGATTAATTCACAGGCGAGAGGTCGTTTTTAGGGCGTAGGTGTGGCAGTGGAGGTCACTGGGTTGAAATGCAAGTGGCCTGATGACATCATTGTTTGCATTGTTTTCAAGAATAGTGGTGGAAGGCCGCTCCTTGTAATCTCTCTCTTGTCTCTCTCTCTCTCTCTCTCTCTCTCTTCTCTCTCTCTCTCTCTCTCTCTCTCTCTCTCTCTCTCTGTGTGTGTGTGTGTGTGTGTGTGTGTGTGTGTGTGTGTGTGTGTGTGTGTAAGCTATAGGGTGACGCTTTCTCTCGGTTCCATCCTTAACAATAAAAACCGACTCCACCTTAAAAGCAAATGACCAGTATACGTTTACACACCACACAGACACCCACACGAGCGCGCGAGCGCGTGCACACACACACACACACACACACACACACACACACACACACACACACACACACACACACACACTTTGTTAACATTGTTTTACCACGATCTTGTTAACATTCAAAATCGGTTCATCTGTTTCATCATACACTAGGCACCGGCTTGGTTAGATCTAGACCGCCGATTCAAACTCAGACATGATGACTGTGTTCGAGTCCCCAGTGGCGCCCAACATCAAATTCATCGTTTTTGCTTCCCAGCAGCATGAAAATGTAGCTAGAACATGGCAACGGAAGGTTTTCAAGGAAAAACATTCAAACAAGTGCTTCCACAGACCTGAACTCCGTTCTTTCTAAGGGGGCTGAGCGCGTCCAGGTCATGACTCTTAGATGCCTTCCGCTGTCAGACATTTTCCCAAAGGCTGCGGGTATTCGAAAGTGCGTCTTCTGGATGGGTAGGTGTCTTTAAGTGTAACCTTTTTAGGCGGATGTCTCACCCACATCGCTATCGGACAATCCTTCAACGTTGGGAAATTTAAACCTTAAGAGTCCACCCTTTCGCCTTATTGACCACATCCAGATGATGATCTGTCCTAGCTGCTTCTGTCTTTGCCATTAAGAACGTGGTCCTCTTCTCACCGAAAATCGCGAGCTCTTTCATGTGATCATAGTCTGATGAGCCTGCAACCCCCACCCCCCCCAACACACACACACACACACACACACACACACACACACACACACACACACACAAACACACACACACCTTCCTGCTTCTTCCTCCTAGCTCTAGCCTCTATGACGAGGAGTTTTGCTGTGGAAGGCAGACTCCCTCAAGCTGCTGGATAGACTGGCATACTTTTTCAGCATTGTAGATGCGAGTTTGCTCCATTCTGCTTCCATACGGCACGGTGAGTTCAAATCAGAATCATTTGTTGTCATGAATCTGGGTTAAGTAGAGTGTCATGCCGCTCTTTGTGACGATGGTCTGGATTTTTTCTAACTCTGGAACATCTGCCGAGCGCTTCCAGTCATCCACTCCAGGCAGAAAACTCCGCTCCCTCGCCATTAATGTCACTTATCCATCTTAACGTGTTGTCGTTCTGGTGGTATCCGTGTGGCGTAAGCCGCGCCCCAAACCCTCCAACTCTCCTGAACTGATTATCCCTCCTGCCAACACTTCCCACGCAGTCTGCAAGGAGGTGTGGGGCCCAGAGAGCTACTTAGTCTTGTGTTCACGGGTCAAGCATTTGAAGCGAGGGTCAAGCCTATCCTTGGGGCGAAATGTTGACTTTTTCACGCTAATGTTCGAGCTTTTCTTGGTCACTCGGTCACCCAGTTGACTGTCGAGTGACCATCGAACCATCATGTATGGGATATTGCTGGCTTGAAAAGATAACATTTTTTTGTGGGTGTGTATGTGTGTTTGAAACCGCAGTAATAATTAATATTTTCACGTAGAGATGATAATGTTTTTGTGTGTCTGAAGTAAATGGTAGTTGCAACCGTACAATTTGTACAATTTTCTGTTTTTTAACCGCTTTTGATACTGCTTCCAAAGCATCAGGAAGTGAGTCCAAAGATAAATCGACTTAAAACCACATTAAGCTGGGCAGTGAAAACAATAAATATCGCAGTTATTTTCAATAATTAGCAATGCGCCATTCTTGTGTTCAAGTGTAATGCTTCAGTACACATGGTCAGGGATAATAGTAACTGTTACCATGCTGTTTTTTTATTGTTGTCATAGCAATGCATGCGATGGCACAACATGAAGCCAAGAGGCATAAAACAACATTCTCGGTGCAGAAAGAGTGCAAATTCTAATGGTAAAGCAATAATAATCGATTATTTGGAGAAGAAAAACTGATTGTCCGCAAGAAACAATTTAAACATTAGCAACTATCAATAACCACGAATTTTTTCGCTAAGAATTGTCTGCAAGAAACAGGATTCAACGAGGGCTCAAATGTAATAATTTGGCAGGGTATAACAGTACGGTGGTTTTCGTAAGGAAAATGACTGTCACTAAGAAAACAAAGAATAAATGATACCAGCAAAAGAAATTATTTCACAGAGAAGAACAATAATGATTAGTTTTGTGATGAAAATAATTGCACCCCGGATCCCGGATCATGTGTGGACAGCAAAAGTAACCATTTTTTTCATTGAGAATATTGGTGATAATAACAATTTTCGCGAACACACACACACACACACACACACACACACACACACACACACACACACACACACTATTCGTGAGGGATTCTGGTATATTTCTAAAACCACTGTATGGGTTACACATGGCTTAGTGTTGACTTCATTGATTGGTTGATTAATTGCTTGTCAAAATTCTCGTTCTTAGTGCCTACTTGCTAGTGTAGAAATGGTCCGCGTGGCTAGGTCAGTGACTGATCAATTATCTTTTTTATCACAAAATGCCAGTTCGCCCCATGATCAAACGAGGAGAGATAAGACAGAGTTAAGGGCGACTTAGGCGGGGAGGTGGGGGGGGGGGGGGGGAGGGACAGGATAGAGTGAAGGGTAAGGGGGCGGATTCCAATTTCAGTCTCCACTGAACGGAATCGTAAAATGTTAGCGATGGCGCTATTTGTCATCTGTGGTTTTCTTTCCAGTGACAGTCCATCAAGAAAATGTGGTTCAGTCACCGCGACAGACGGCGAAGGTCTTACCAACGTCATTAGCACACTATCTGTCGTGAAATCTCTACAGTTGTACGGCAGTTGTTACATTTCTACTAATGCATTCACACCTCTGTAGAACCCTTGGTGCGAAAAGAACGGGCTGACAAATACCTCTGAGGCCTAAATGGGTTCCAGCGTCTGCACATCCAATGCCCGAAACGAGTTTGTACTTTGAAACAGTGTCTGGCGTCGGATGGCACTAAGGCGGCAGGGATTGGTTGTGTTCAACAAAGTATGTGGAATTGATGTATGCTTTAAGAGGGTGTCTAGGACTGGCTAATATTTCAAAAGAATGTGTAGGATTGGTAAGAGCCTTGACAGAGTGCCTGGGTTTAAAGAGTACCAAAGAATGGTTGGTGCTTAAACAAAAGGTGTCTAGCACAAACTGGAACTTTAAAAAGTCTGCATAGGACCAGTTGTATTGACGAATGCTAAACAAGACTGTCCACGACTGATGATATTTTAAATGTGCTTCTGAACTCTTCTCAATTTGGCCCCACCCCCTCTCTCCTATATCAGTTTTCGATCTGCCCCTGAAATCGTTCACTAGCAATGCGCCTTTTATCTAAATGTCGTGCATTACATGTTGAGTGTATACATAGGTAGGGTTAGGACTGCCTGTGCTTTCTGTGTGTCCACTGTACATGCGGAAAATGAGCTGATGTTTGCGTGTGAGTTTATCATGTTGTGGTTTTGTAGAGCATCGTCAACATGTGTGACTAACTGAGCGCTGATCAATGTTTGATATCATCATCATCACCACCATCATCGTCATCATCGTCGTTGCCGTCGTCGTCAATATTATTATATTATTATTACTGTTATTATTTCAACATCATTATCATTATCATTGTTGTTGTTACTATTATTGTTTTTTTTTTTATTGATGATACTATCATTATTATCATCAATCGTCACCATCATCATCATTATTATATCATCATCACCATCGTCATATCATCATCATCATCAATCATTTTCATCATCATCAACATTATCATTATCAGCATTACTAGTAGTATCACCACGCAGGCAGGCCCACACACAAACCGACCCACCCTCACAAGTAAGCTGTCTCTCCTTCCGCTGCTAGCATCAGAGAATATAATTCGAGTTGATGTGATGCACCATTCGAAGACCGCCTCCCAGTGGTCAACGCTCCATGCACTGGATAACTCGTGCGTAGCGGTTAATGGGCCAAAGGCCATCAGATCTGGTCCGCTACCCAAGCGGAAAGAGTGGTCCCAAGCGGTGAGGTCAACACAGACAGGACAAGAATTTCACACAGGAACACGTCAGTGCATCCCATGCTAACTGGGGTGGGGGGGGTGGGGGTGGGGGTCGTGGGGGTGCAGGTGAAGGTGAAGGGGGGGGGGGGA
>JADBJO010003842.1:142500-162500 GCA_016801955.1 Conus betulinus
AACATACATGATCTGTTACATCAATCGTTTGAAAGGCAACACACACACCACACACACACACACACACACACACACACACACACACACACACACAATTATACACAGACAGGAAGAGGGACAGACAGACAGACAGACAGACAGACCGGCAGACAGAGAAAAGAGACAGGGGGAGAACGGCAGACAGACAGACATACAGACCGAGAGAGACATAAAAAGAGAGATACAGAGACAGAGACAGACAGACAGGCAGGCAGGCAGAGGGAGGGAGAAAGAGAGAGGGAGAGTGGCAGACAGCCAGCCAGGCATGCGGAGAGAGAGAGAGAGAGAGAGAGAGAGAGAGAGAGAGAGAGGGAGGGAGGGAGAGGAGGGAGGGAGGGAGATAGAGGACCAAAAGAGACGAGACGAACAGACAGACAGAAGCAAAGATACAGATATACAAGCAGCCACACACACACACACACACACACACCACACACACACACACACACACACACACACACACACACACCACCACCGTGAAACAGAACACAGAAAAGAAAACAATCGCATGACTTCCCCAAGCAGTGCAATTTCTCCAATCTGACGGCAATCCAGTCTGACAGATTTGCCACCACCTGTGGACAAACCTCCATCCTGGACTCGCTTGTCACCCTTGAATAAACATCACCCACTGGAGCTGGATGGACAGAGAGAGAGAGAGAGAGGAGAGAGAGAGAGAGAGAGAGGAGAGAGAGAGAGAGAGAGAGAGAGACAGACAGACAGACAGAGAGAGAGCGAGAGAGCGAGAGAGAGAGAGAGAGAGAGAGAGAGAGAGCGAAAGACAGAGAGACAGAGAGAGGCACAAATGGGACAGGGAACAGGAGAAGGGACAGGGACGGCGGAGGGGGGGGGGGGGGGGGGGGGGGCTTGGAAAGGGGTCTTGCACAGTGTTTTAGTTTTAGTTTCATCAGGGAGGTGTGTGAAAGTGTAACTAGGGGTCCATGTACGCTGCCCCATGTCTGCTTAGCCGAGTGTACATTCCTCAAGGGTACAACAAACTACCCAACTAATTGACAAACGCAAAGTAAATAGACCAATAGACCGATTAATTCATCAATAAAACTGAAACAAATAAACAAGGAGAGAGAGAGGAGAGAGGGAGAGAGAGAGAGAGAGGGGAGAGAGGAGAGATGGGAGGGAGAGAGGAGAGATGAGGCGAAAGAGCGGAGAGAGATTGATCAGAGGCGAGGAAGGTACACTGAAAGAGTGGAAACTAGTTAGTCCATGTACGGCTGCCCCATGTCTGACGTAGCCGAGTGAATTCCTCAAGGGTTACAACCAAATACCCAACCTATGACAAGACGCCGAGATAAGAGAGACCAGGAGAGAGACCGATGAATTCAGATTACTGGAGAGATCTGATCAGGAGGAGAGAGAGTAAAGGAGAGAGAGAGAGACGAGAGAGAGAGAGAGAGAGAGGGAGGAGGCGAAGAAGAGAGGCCTCTAGCAGCTCTCGGGGATACATGGGAGAGAGAGAGCGAGAGAGAGAGAGGAGAGAGAGAGAGGAGAGAGAGAGAGAGAGAGAGAGAGAGAGAGATTGTAATGAGGAAGAAAGAGACGAACGGGCATTTCGCACGCCCAGTTGGCTCAGCAGTTGAGACCCGAACTGTCACGTCATTGTGCGTTAAAATCCAGCTGTAGTGCCCAACGCAAAGTTGCCTATGTCATTAAATTAACTGTCCATCTCAACGTGTTGTCGTTCTAGTACTGGTATTAGTGTATCGCAGTGTTCGATGGTAAATCCCTGATCCCCACTCTCCCTGGATGATTATTCCCCTTTGCCACATCAGTCTCGACAGTTATAGATGTCAAGAATGAATGCAAACAAACAAGGCATTTTCGTTGCCCATCTTTACGTGCTGTCGTTCTGGCGGTATAGGGGTAGTGCCAGACAGATACTGCACACCTCTACCCCCACCCCTTTTCAGCTCCTCTGGAATGACTATTTCCGTCCATGTACTACAAGATATGTGTGTGATATCCCCCCCCCCCCCCCCCCAAAAAAAAAAAAAAAAAAAAAAAAAAAAAAGACAGAATGCGGCAGAGAGAGAGAGAGAGAGAGAGAGAGAGAGAGAGAGAGAGAGAGAGAGAGAGAGAGAGAGAGGTCAACCACCAAATATGCGCATATTTTCAGCATGCACCGATTCAAAACCAGTCTCCCACTGTGAAAGAACTGTGCACAACGACTGTTCTCTGTTTTTGACAGATTTGTATCATCCATGTATATTCACGCATATTTTATGAAGCTGTTAAAGACATCTTTAGTCAACTTTGAGGCGCATGTAAGAATAAGGCAAACATTAGGTCAGAACAACCGCGTGACTGAGTTGTATTCAGATTTAACGTTCATGCCCTTTTCAGATGATATCTCAGACAGCTTACCATCCTAAGTTGAGTGTAAGAGACGGGAGGGGGTGGGGGGGGGGGGGGGGAGGAGTAAGCTACCTTTATAATACTATACTGACCACCAGGTCGTCGACCACACACATAGAGAAACAGGTCAAAAATACGCATGATAACGCAAAACAAAGTGGGAAATAACGCTGTTTTTATGTGTAATGCAGAACTGACACATTTTTTCGACAATCATGTCTACTTCAAACGTAACAAACCGTAAACAAAAAAATGCACAAAACAGTACTCCACTGATGCCAATCAGAAAGAGAGAGAGAGAGAGAGAGAGAGAGAGAGAGAGAGAGGAGAGAGAGAGAGAGAGAGAGAGAGAGAGAGAGAGAGAGAGAGAGAGATTTTCAATGGAAGATGGAGACGGACAGATATTTTGGGTGCCTGGATAGCTCAACAGTAAAAGACCAAATTTGCTATGTGGGGGAGTACTGCTTTGTGCATTTCATATTAGCTGCAATGTATACAATAAAAACATATCTGTCGAGATCTTACTTGCCTGTTTTGCAGTGTACTTAAACTCTGCCTTACTTTACACTTTATTGTGTGTGTGTGGTTGTGTTATAGCCTGTTTTTCCAATAACGCAGCAGTTGATTTCCTTTGTCTGTTCGTTTGTTTGTGTTGTGTTGTTTGTTTGGTTTTCTTTTTTCAGATACGCTGAGGAAAATGACCATTTGTGACCTTCCACCGCAAAATGTGTCGCCTGTCACTGCACACGATTTGCAGCCGGCAGCAAAAACAGAAGGCAGGGTGTGTCAGAGGGCATTTTGAGAATCTGGATTGAAACAAATATTAAAATATGTCCCGCACTTGCTACTGTCTGTATATTATTCAGAGCTTGGTTCTTTCTTGATTAGAAATAACATCTGAAAACTAAAATTGAAAATTCTTTATTAATATGTTGATTAATTCTATATTGACATGTCCGATTTTAGGAGACAATTCGATATGGACATCAAATTTGGTGGAAAATACCTTGGTGTATGTGATTAATGTGTGTATGAAATTGTGTCAAAATTGAAGATTGGATATAGCAAAAAATTATGTGTTGAAATTGTAATTTGTAACCGAGTCTCTCCCCCCCCCCCCCCCCCCCACCCCCTCCAAAAAAAAAGTGTGTGTCGGGGGATTGCGATTTTATGAAGACCAATTCTTGCTAAGTAAGCATTCGATTTTGTGACGTTTTCACCACCAAATTGAGCATGAAAAATACATTCAGTTAAGCATAAGGTTTTATATTTACCCCTACGTGACAAGCAAGTCGTATTGTGGTCGAAGGTCGCTTTCGAGTGAGATTTGAACTCGAAACCTAATTCTGCGATCCTGGTAGTGAAACCACTGATCCTGCCAAGCACGAAGTCCTTGCAGAATAGCCGTCAACCTTCAGGGAAGTATTGTTTAGTACATTTGTATATCTGTTGTTGATCACTTCTGAAAAAAAGACCCATTTGTCGAAAATTTGCTTGTCTGTTTCGTAGAGTGAATTTTGAAAAGCGCTACTTTGCACTTTGTTTTGTGTGTTTTATTTGTATCTTGACTCTTTTTTTTAGTCATGCTGCTGTCTTTTTCAGTCTCCACACACAGAGACTCGAGATTCAGGATCATTGTATTGATGTGAGTAGGCTCAAAGATTTTCAACCATTGTTAATTCCATAAGGATTTCAGTTTTTATGTAACATGTCCGTTCGTGCTTTCTTTTCGTTGTACCCACCTACCCTTCACTGGCTGCTTTGTGGTGCCGCTGGATTCTGTTTTTGAACCCTTGGTGGTGAGAGTGCCTCAGAATCATAATTTATGTGGTATATTTCCATTTGATGCGTGGTGGGGGGGGGGGGGGGGTGGTGAGAGGGGAGGGGATATGCAAATAACCGTCCTACACATGAGTCCTAATCAGCGAGCAAAAGACATCTGGGTAGGCTACATATGTATGTGTGTGTGTGTGTGTGTGTGTGTGTGTGTGTGTGCGTGTGTGTGTGTGTGTGTGTGTGTGTGTGTGTGTGTTTTCATAAAGGGCTGTGAAGGTCCAATTATGTTGCTGGTAAAGGATCTTATATTTATATTCTAACCGCCCTTCTCATTTCGCTTGATTCTCCCCGTTTTATTCTTGGCAAAGTCACCCTTGTAATGACGGAGGAATAGTTAGCGTTCACTTGTCCCTAACTCTTTGTCTGTTCCTCGGCCTTTGGCAAACGACTCAGTCTAGACAAAAACTTGAATCAGGTTTTCTGTACTCAGAGTGTATCATCGACAAAGCTGCGGCAAGATCAGTCACAAATATTCTCTTTTTCTACAGGCCTCACCTAACATTTGGGTGAATACGTGCATACATCTTTATCTGGGATTAAGTCTTTTTATCTACCAGCTGACGCAGTTGTGATGATTAGCGTCTCGCCCACGGGTTGGGAGGTCATGGGTTCGATTCTCATCAGAGACATTTCTTTGTGGGAGATTTCAGCCACGGCCAGAGTTGACTGCGCTAAGAGACTCAAATGGGAGAACAGGAACTAGACAATTAAATCTCATCAATTTTTAATGCGCGTGTGTCTGACGGTGTCGTTAAAATTTTCTGATCAACACTGCAGGTGTCTGCATATCTCGGGCCTTACTGTCGTTTCCGTATGAGGATACACTTTATCAAAAGGAAACGTAAAGTACAGTACTCTCTGACCGTAAAAACTAATTTGTCTCCCTGTCCATGGCCGTCCATGTGGAGTTCGTATTCAAGAAAAGAACTGACAAGGCAGTAGCGACTGTTGTTGGACTGTCGTGGTGGCACAGTCTAGAGGGAGACGCTTATTTACTCCAGTTCCACGACTACAATGAGCCATTGTTCCATTGTCACCGTGAGGAGAGCGAGGAGGTGCAGGGTATTCTGCGTCAGTTGGATCAGAATAGGCGCGAAAGAGAACACCACCAGACATGACTCGAGAGCAGTGCGGGGCTTCCTCTGGTGCGTGGCCTGGTGACGACTTGCTTTGACTCCCTGGGGATTGCTGGTGCCGTGACTGCGGCAAGACAAACGTGAGTGAGGCGTGTGGACAAGGATCCGGAATGAGCGGCGTAGAAGTGATGCCACTTAAGCGGCAAGGACACCAAGACAGCTAAGAGAAAAAAAAGTCTGTTCTCAACTCACTGTGTTTAAAGACGCTTAACTAGAAAATGTGATTTTGACTCTGGCTATTATCAATTATTACGAAAGAGACAAGAAGGAGCTGTGTTCGACCGAGTACCTACTTGTAGGAAACTAAATATTCGAAGATGTCGTACCGATTCGAACTCGCAACTTAATTTCTTCTTGTATGGCAGACAGAGCATAAAATAAACACTACACTATAATGATGATGATAGCGTAAACAGGAAAATATTCACAGAGCAAGCGAGAGAGAGAGAGAGAGAGGGGGGGGGGGGAGAGAGAGAGAGAGAGAGAGAGACAGACACACAGACACACAGGCATAGACAGAGGGACACAAAGAGAGAAAGACAGAAACAGACAAGAGAGAGACAGAGACAGACAGACAGAGGAAACAAAAGGTACCATGCATAAGTGGTGTAAAGTGACTGCTATCGTATAGTTGTTGTCGTTCTTATCATCGTGGCAGAAAACATCGCCAACAAATAGAGCGGTCGTGAGGACGAGAATCTATATAAGTAATAAAACATTAAAACGCATGCAATATGATAATAATAATGAGGGGAAGAAAAGAAAGAAAGAATGAGAAAGAAAGATAGAAAGACAACAAACTGCTATTCCCATGGTCATAAAAAAAGAGATAGGAGTAGCGACAAAACACGTACAGAAGTAATAAATACGCACATACAACTACCTTACTAACAAACACGAAAAGAACGAATTCCATCAACGCCCCAAAAAAAGAAACAACACACACAGAATGCAGGTAAATCAACACATGACAGAAACAAACACTGTTGAAAGCCTAGTTGACTAACAAACACAAAACAACGTATTCCATCAACGCCAAAACAAGAAACAAACACACAGAATGCAGGTAAATCAACACATGACCAAAACAAGTACTGTTGACAGACCGACTCACCGCTGTGTCTCAGAGCTTGAAGAAGTTCAGGAGCTCCGGTCGACCCTTCGCTACTACTTGCACACCGTGTGATGTTATTGTCGTTAAATTCGAAGCCCATCTCGGAAGAGCTATTGACACACGCCTTGTCAAGGTGTGTCATGTCGGTTTCTTCACTATTCTCTCACCCTATGATCCAGTTCTCTCTCTCTCTCTCTCTCTCTCTCTCTCTCTCTCTCTCTCTCTCTCTCAAGAGACGAGACGTTTGTTTTTTCTTTTTTTTTTTTTTTTTTTTTTTTTAAATGATCTTCCCTTTTTTTTTTAAGGATGAAAGAATTTAGAACCCAAACTCTGATGCGCTTTTCATGGATGTCAGAATTTTGAACTCGAATTCCGCATGCACTTTTCACGGATGAGAGAATTTGAAAAGACTGGAACTCTCGTGCACTTTTCACGGATGAAAGCGTTGTTCCGATTTGTTTTTCTATTACTCATCTCTCTCTCTCTCTCTCTCTCTCTCTCTCTCTCTCTCAGTTATTTTCTAAAAGTCAAGGGCGTGAGAATCTTTTCACGTGCTTATGCTTCGAGACGGTGTGTGTGATTAATGAATAGAGAAGCCAGGGTTGACACCTTCTATCCTTGCTGTGTTCAAGTTGTCTGTTGGCTACCTCTGTTTTCACGACGCCAGTCATCGAGTCTTCTGAAGAATAAATGTGTTTACTATTTTTCAACCCATACATGCATTTCTTTATATATTGTTTTATTCATTTATGAGTATCGAGTTTTCATTCGTTTTGGAGTTCAGTTTTTTTTTTTTGTTTTTTTCTGAAACCGTTTTAAATGTTTCATTTCCTACACATGTCGAGAGCAAGGGGAAAAGAGGAGTGTGCGAAATACACACGCGTTCTCACTTGTACTCCAGTCAGTTTCGTTAATTAAACAAATCTTACTTTCTGCCTCCTTTCTGTTCGTCTTTTCTTTTTTCTATCAGATCACAACGCTTTTTTTTTTTTGCTATTTTGATTCTGTTTCCTTCGATTTTTGTCCGGACTACCGATGTCGACTTCGAGTCTTAACGGCAGATTTTTTTTTTCGTTTTACTTTCTTTTGTCAAATTCAATAAATCTTAATGTACACACCACTGCGTGAGATAAACTGAACTCGAAGTCGTCAAAGTAAAACAAGCATGCAATAGTAGCGGGCGAAAATCTCTTTCCCCTCTCTCCGGTCAGCCGTCGCAACAGACTGGTCAACCTACAGACCAGTGCACTGACTATGTCAACAAGAAGTCAAAAGCAACGTATGTTCAGTAGTGACTTCATTGTTGCTGCTACTCGTGTTCGCTACAGAGATTATTATTTTCTTTTTAACTCTCTCTCTCTTTTTCCCAGGCTGTGTTGAACTATGACTTGTCTCCACCTCGTACATACCAGCAATGACAATGGGTCTGGAGTGTGGGAAGAAGAGCCAACTACCGTCCCCCGCGGCTCACCGCCACCTTCTTCTACCCTTCGCCCCTTCTCCTCCCTTCCCCCACCTCCCACCTCCCCTCGCCTTCTCTCTCCGTCGCCGCGCCCCCACCCTGCCCCCTTCTCTCTTTCACACACCATCCTACTCTCTACTCACACACACACACACACACACTGCTAAAAAAGCGACGGCGGGCGAAAGTGGTCAGGTCTTTCGTCGGACTTTTCCCAGCGGCCAGGATGTGGGGGTGGGGCTTTGCGGTTGGGGGTGACAAGCGAAAGTGTGGGTTTAGTTGGGAAGTGGCGACGATGGTTGAAGACATTTCGACAGCGAGAGGGTAGGGGTGGGTAGGTGGAAGACAGAGAAGGGGGGAGGCTAGGAAGGAGAGGGTGGGAGTTGTTGAAGGGAATGGGATGGGGGGTCACTTTCCGACGTGTCTAGTGTCTATCCCATTGACCTTAACAGGAAAAGCGCGCTATGTTTGCGGGAAGAAACCAGTTTTGACAGACGGCAGAGAGGCAGTCGTGGCCTAAAGAAAGGACAGCGCTGGCCGCTGTTCCCTTATCATGCTCTCAGCGTTGAGGAAACATGGAGAGTGAGAGTTATTCGTCTTAGTGGAGACCTTGTCCTTGGAGGTGGAGGTGGTGTGGGGGGGGGGGGGGGGGGCGGTCTGCAGGTGTAAATTGTCACGGGGGCACAGGCAAAGCAAACTGTAGAAAGAGTGGAGCCGAATTCCCTTTTTTTAAGTGAACACCCCCTCCCCCCCCCCCCCCCGCTATGTTTATATATATATGTATAAGAAAAACCAGCCTTGTGTTTTGACAGACGGCAGAGACTTCAAAGTCAAGTCAGTCGTCCCCCTAAAGAAAGGACAGCGCTGAGCCGCTGTCCCTTATCCTCTCAGCGTGGTCTGGTTGCAATCTTATTCTTTACAAACACGTGGAGAGCTCAATCAGACATGAGCTTTCACCAAGTTATTCGTCTTAGTGGAGACCTTGTCCTTGAGGTGGAGGTAGAATGAGCTTGGGATCAGATGTGGTTATATGGTGTCTGAATGCTGGGAATGGGGGGGCAGGTTTTTCGAGGTGTGCAGGTGTAAGTGTGGCCCTCATCTGTTGTCACTGTTGGGGGTGCACAGGCTTTTAAAAGAACATAGGACAATTCTTTCAAACTGTAGAAAGAGTGGATCTAGTCGGTAATTTTAATTTTGGGAACTGCCTCCAACAACAAGTGGGGTGGACCATTAACAACGTCCCCCCCCCCCCTGTAAACATGTCCCCCCATACCCCCCCCCCCGGCCCTTCCCACAGCACTCCAGGAAAGTGTTTTTTCCCTGAAACTCAACACACTCTGAGGGACAAGGCCGCCTCATCCAGCTCTTAAATGGTTTTCTGCTGTCAGAAAATATTTTGCGCTGCCGCGATTCGAGCCCCTCACCTCTAGATGTTTAGGTATCTCAAGGTGTCCCCTTTTTTGATAGATGTCTTATCCTATATAATATACACCTTTGTATGTACAGAAATTTCAGCCTTGTGAAGTTAAATTCACTTTGTTTGTTCCTCGACTAGATCAAGCTGGAACACTTTTCAGCTGCCCCTTTCTAACCGCCTGTAGGGTACTGGGTCTCCTTTTATTCCTACAAACCCTGAGCCGTTTGATGAGATCGTTGGCTGATGAGCCTACAGAGGCCATAGCTTCAACTTCTGTGTCGAGGTCTTGGGGCTTGGAAGCCGAATTCCCTCGAGCTGCTGTATAGACTTTCTAAATCGTTTAAATGACGTTCCAAAGGAAGTGGTCACAAAGAGATGGATCCATAGACCAGTATAACGCCAGGAAGCATGCTGAAGAAAAGAAATATAACCGAAGCTGATCGTAGGCTCGACAGAGTTTGTCTATCTATTTTCTAAGGCATTATTAGCCAGCAGGTATACTTTGAGGATACGTTGTTCGCAGAGAAGAGTCTATTCGGAGGAGGTGGCGGGCGGAGGAAAAAAGGAAACTCCTTTTTAGCGCAAGGTGCTGACTTCAGACCATGGCACGCGTGCCTTGAGGCACTCCACGTGCGACACGTAGCTGAGAAGTCACTGGCCAGCCAGATTCGGCGCTCCGAATTAGAAATAGCACCTTCACTTTTTTATCGTCGTCTTGCTTTGAAGAAAATAGACATGAGCTTTAGGGCGTACCTTTGAAATTGTCCTTGACAACCATTTGCCCTGACTTAGTTATTTTGGTATACATCTTAATCGTCATTCCCTTCCCTCCGGCTCACTCTCACGCTCTTCATTCCGATTCTTCTACGCACATCTCATACCTGTCTGCTCGCCTCATGTTGGTTGTGCGCCAAACTGACCACGGGCAACAATATCAGAACTGCCACTTCGACTCCGTTTCTTGCGTAGCTTTGAACAATATACCAGTAAGCCAGTCTTTTGAACGCACGAAATTTGCTTAAAGTCTTCGTTCTGTAAATATCTAAGATGAGAAAAGTTTATCCCTTCTTCAAGCAACACAAATCAACTCCAGCGAAACATTTCTGAACACAGGGTTTTCATGGATTCTGCTCTAGTGAGGGGTGGGTCACATGGAATGCACCACGGATATATTTCTCTGCTTCTTGAAAATGTGAGTGGCCTGGCACAAAATTGTTTCTTCTTTAGGGCCATTAGTGTCAGATAATCAAAGCTCTTTTAAGCCTTAGGCAGACTTGAATAAGTTTGTCATCCACCTGTGTATTCCTGTTCTCTTGGTAAAGGTGTCTGACGTAACTAACATTGGGTTCCAGGTCAGTGGAAGCAATAAAGAATCCACACAATTGTTGTTGTTGTTTGTTTGTTTTTTTTTGTTTTGTTGTTTTTAGCAATCATGGCTAGTTGATCAGTCCTTTCATTGCCTCGAATGCTGAATGACCGAAAACTCAAGCAAAAACTGTGTGTTGTAACCATCAGATTTCATAAGGTGTACTGTTGGGGGAAAACATTCAGGAGCTGAGGGTATTTGTGGACCTGTGTGACGCATCGCAGTTTGTAATAACTGCGATGCATCAGACCTGTAATGGCCTATCAGGGTCACTCACCAAACCAAACTGAAACTATTGCATGCTCTCGTCGGTCAGTTCTCCTGCATGTATGCCAGTCATTGACTCTAACAGCAGAACTCCAAAGGAAGATCCACGCTGTAGAAATGAGGTGCCTCAGACGACTCCTTGGCATTTCATACACTGACGGCATCACTAATGAAGAGGTGCGCAGAAAAGGGGGTCATCAGGGTCACCATGAAGACTTGCTTGAAGAAGAGGAAATTCAAGTGGTATGGCCAACAACCAGACCGCGAGGCCTGTCCAAGACCATTTTACAAGGAACAGTGCAAGGAAAGAGGAAAAAGGGATGCCAGAGAAAGACATGGTCGGACAGCATCATGGAATGGACCGGCAAAAACTTCGTCCAAACCCAGGGCGCTAGCCAGCAGCTGGGTCAAGTGGAGGCTTCTTTTTGGGCAAGCCACCCTGCAGCGCCCCTACGACCCGGGCCAGTCATAGAACAAGTGACAAGTGAATGGCCTACGAAGCAGAAAGGGGATTATAGAGGATGATATTTCCTTCATGTTCAGATTAAAGAGACCATTTGGACTTCGAGGACAAAAGCTGTGAGGTCAGTATTGTAGTAAGGAGACTAGGGGCTGCCTTTTGAACATTTTTGAGAGGGTGCCGTAGGACAGAAAGCGACAGAAGTGATTCCTGTTTCCCAGTGTGGAACTCTCAGTAAATATTTTTGAAGGGGTGGAAAACTAGAACAAAGTATAGAATAAAAAGAAAATCTTGTATGCCAGAGAATTTTAAGGTCTTTGCAGTAAGAGGCGAAATCAAAGCGAATCTCCAGCGAGTGCAAAGTTCATAGTGCATCGTCCGGAAACTTGGGCCTCTTAAGGACAAAGCTGCACAGTGAGGCGACTGCAAGCGGAAATTTGTATCTTGCCTGAAGAAGACCTAAGAGGTCGAAACGCGACGTGTTTTGTCTTGTGATTCGTTTGTCTACGTTTTCTTGGCGGCTCGATAATGTTTTCTTAAGGACATGTTGTTCTAGAGCCAAAGCCTGTATGGGGTCAGACACTTTACTGCCTTCGTGCTGGCAGGTTTTGTCTGTTTTGCCTCATCTTCTGAGGGGTGAGTTTTCACTAACAATAATTCTGTGACCGACCTCTGTCTATCCTCCCCTTTCCTCTACTTACCGACTCATGTAACAAACGCTGTTTGCACTTTAATCAGCAGCATGGAAAATGACAGGAAGATTTGTCAGTCACAACCTGACCTATTTCTATATATCATCAGACTCTCTCCTCCTTCCTACACACACCATGCAGAGACGGGAGTGGCAAGCACGGGGGTCGAAGTAAAGGCGTGGGGGGGGGGGTGGGGGTGGGGGGGGGGGGGGGCGTGGGTTGGATGGGAGAGTGGAAGGAAGCACTAAAACAGGGTTTTTTTTTTTTCGACTATGGCTTTATGTCGTTATCTTTGTGCACAACGGGAGGTGAGTGGGATGAAGAGGGAGCGTAGAGACAGTGGGATGGGGGTGGGGAATACCTACACGATCTAACAGAATACCATTGCCCTAGTCCCCCAGACTGAGTCACCACGCCTGGAGCGTTCTGTCACTCAGCCCCCCTGCCGCGGTCTTTGCAACTGCTGCCAAGACATTACTGGATGGGGCTCTCTATAGGACAGCAGGAGAGACGCTAGTCGAGAAACTGGGCCATTTTCATAACGTACGCATGGCCATTCATTCTCACGGTTCTTCGTCACTCCCCTCTGCAGTGTTTCGCGCAGTTTTGAAAAGATGCTTCTTGAAAAGGATGGTGGAGAGCTTTGAGTAGAAACTATGTAGTGGGAGTGGAGGAGGGTGGTAGGAGAGATTGAGTCAGGAGCGGGGAGAGGCGGGGTGGGGTGGGGAGTGTACTGTTGCCAGGACCAGGGGCACATAACCCTTCTTCTTCGTACACCTCACAGCGTCAGCCCAGCCTCGTTGATAAATAAAGCCGTTTTCTCCAGGTCTTGTCGGCAGCCGTGGAGCTTCGTGTGCAGCGGAGTCGGCGTTGGCCACACAGTTTCTCTCAGTCCCTTGAGAAGGGGACAGGTCTGTAAGATGTGTTTCTGGTGTTTGGTCTTCAAGACCACAGGAGCAGGAGGAGGAAGGCGCCAGCTTCAGCTTCCTATGCAGGTGGTCATTGAGTCGGCAATGGCCAGTTCTAAGTCTCATAATGACCACCTGCTCCTGTCTCTCCAGAAGATGGAAGGCATCCCTTGTGGGTTGTGGTCGCATCAGAGCCTTCACAAGGGTCTTCTTCTCTGCAAAGCTGACGCTGTTGTATGGTTGTCTTCCTCTGGCTCCGGTTTTGGCGAGCTGATCGGCTGCCTCGTTCCCTGGGACTCCGCAGTGGGCAGGTACCCATTGCAGGACTACTCGTCTACTTTTGGCGAGTTCCTGGAGTTTCTCCATTAGACGAGGAAGTTTGTCTCCTGCAAGGGCCTCCAGGACGGACAGCGCGTCAGAGAGGAAGACAACTTGGGTGCAGTCGCTCTGTGAATCATGAATCATGGAGGCTGCCTGCATGAGGGCCTGAACTTCTGCAGCATAATTGGAGCAGTGTCCCAGTTGGTATCCCTCCCTGCTGTGGTGGTGTGTCCCTCAGGTGACTTGATGAATACGCCCGCTCCTCCATCAGACACTGCGTTGGTTGCTGAGCCGTCGGTGTACGCATGTATCCAGGATTCTTCAGGGTACTTCTCAGCAATCATGGCAAGTGTGAGAGTGCGTTTGACAGTGTCATCCTGAGAGTCTCCTGAGGCAACCTGTGGAACTGTTGTGGAGATGTGAAGATTTGTGAAGTCTTCATTCCAGGGCTGTGGCAGATCAGAGGGGTCCAGTGGGTTGGCAGGTGGCAAGCCATCTTGATGCTCCCTGGCAAGACTCTTGCTTTTATGGATGAAGCTACTGCGTTTGAGACGATTCTTGGTCAGGTTCTGCATCCTCTTGTTCATCGGATGTTGAGGCAGGCACTTGAATTTCTCTGCCTGAACCATGGTCTTTTTGCGTCTCTCTGGTGGAGGGGCTGTATGGCAGTAACCTCCTCCATGGCTTTGATTGGTGTGGATCGCATGGACCCGGTGATGATGATCCTGAGGGCTTGATTTTGGACCCTATCCCAGGGATTGCTGGTGGGTCTTCGCTGCTGTTGACCAAGCTGTTGAGCCATACTCAAGATGGGGCCTGACTGCTCCCTGGTAGACGCGCTTGAGTATTTGTTCGTTTGCTTGCTCCCCAGCTGGTTCCGGCTAGCTTCCGCAGAATGGCAAGCTTTCGTCTGGCCTTTGCTTCAGCTTTCTGGATGTGTGGTCGCCAGGTTTGCTTCTTGTCAAAGGTGACACCAAGATAGGTTGCCTCCTCTTCGTGTTTCAGGGCTGTGTCTCCAAGTTTGATGGGCCCAGCCTTTTGTTTTGTTGACAAGGTGAAGAGTGTTGTGGAAGATTTCTCCTTGTTGATTGCCACACACCACTTATCTGCCCATGCCGCCAGCTTGTCAGCCGCTTGTTGCATTCTGTATGTGGCAGTAGTGGCATGCTCTTCCTTGCACCACAGCACCAGGTCATCTGCATAAAGTGCAGCATGGATACTTTCGGAAGTTCTTGGGTGAGGTCATTAATGAAGACCAAGAAGAGTGTGGGCGAGAGGACGCCTCCTTGTGGGACTCCATGACGCAGCAGTACTTTTTTTTTTTTTCGTCCGTTGACTGTGACTCTTGCTCTGCGGTTGTGGAGGTAGGATCTGATCCAATGCAGCATGTTGCCAGCGACTCCACATCTATGCAGTTTCACGAGGAGGCCATCAGTCCAGACTTTGTCAAAGGCCTTTTGTAGATCGATCCAGGTGGCAAAGACAAGCTTTTGCTCCTGGAATGCATCCTCGATTTCTTGGGAGAGGTAGGTGGCCTGGTCTTCTGTGCTGCGCGAAACTGTCTGAAGCCTGCCTGTTCAGGAACCAGGATGTTTTCAGTCTCGAGATACCAAAGCAGGCGCTGGTTGACCATCCTCTCTAGGGTCTTGATGACGCAGCTGGTGAGGCTGATTGGCCTGTAACTGGCAGCCTTCTTCTTGTCCTTGCCTTTTTTGAGGACAGGGATCATGATGGCTTCTCTCCAAACTTGTGCCAAGTCTCCAGTTTCCCAGCTCAGGTTGAAGACCTCTAGAAGTTTGAGGGTGGCTGTGCTGCCAAGGTGCTTCAGCATCTCGTTAGTGATCCCATCTGGCCCTGGGGATTTCCGAGTTTTCAGCTTCCTCAGAGCTGTCTGAAGCTCATGGAGAGTAAGGGGCTGCTTCATGGGTTTCACGTTGGGTGTCTTGTCGTCTCTCTCTCGCTGTTCTCTTCTTGCTTCTCTTTGCTGAGGAGTGCTGACAGGTATAGTGCTCTCGCTTGCGTAGATATCAGCAAAGCGGTTAGCTGCGCATCTCCTGTCAGCATCTCTCCATTCTCTTCCAGTGTGATGTTCTGGCCTTTGCTGTCCTCATCGTTGAGTTGGCCTACAACTCTCCACAGTTTTGAGCCACCTTTCTCAAGGTTCAGGGCTGCTGTCTTCTCTCTCCAGCTTTTGCGCCTGGCCTGGATCTTGCCTTGAGGAATTTGGCTTTTGTCTGCTGCAGTCGCAGGTGGTTCTCTCGTCCGATGGGTTATTTTCTGCATCTTGTCTGGCCTCTGTCATCTCGTCCTGTAGCTCTTGAAGCTGGCTGCTCCAGTAGGATTTATACTCTTTCTGAGCACCACGTGGAATGGTCTCTTTGGCAGCCTGCAAGATGCTGGCGTTCAGGACTCTGACAACATTGTTTATGTCTCTACCTTGGACTTGAAGGTCCTTGGTGAGAACGTTGGTGCGGTGACTGAAGAGCCTCCATTTTGCCTTCTTGTAGTTCCAGCGTGCGGGCACTGGGCGACTGGCTGTGCTTTTGTGATCTTCAGGAACACTGGCCTGTGGTCGCTACCTCCTAGCTGCTCTCCCACTTCCCTGGTGATGTCCTGGTGCGAGATGATGTGCTCACAGGGCAGGACTTTGGACCATGAGCTAAGGGCGGGGTAACCCCTACCTACAGAAACCTCGAGTGCTGAAGACGGAGGTGTTGGGCTGCACGGCGCACTCTAATAAACCACGACACCACGCATCATCGCCATATGACAATGTCAGCCAGCTTTCGGTCAGTGAAGGTGGAGGCGGCGGCGCAGGAGAGGGACGAGGTCCGCCTTTCATCATGCCGTGCCCCCGGGGCATGGTGAACCTCTCACCGTCACAGTCGCTAGCACACAGGACTTGTTCGACCATAGACACTTTTCTACAAACTTCATCGCAGTTAGATTTGTCCGAGTTAGATTCGACCTGCTCTCTCTCCGGAGAGTGCGCCTGGCCGAGTTACAACACCAACCACACATAGTTGTTGTTGTTGTTGTTGTTGTTGTAGATTCATCCATGTCTGCTTACATTTTCGTTAGCCCCGTTCAGGTAGCACTGGTCGCAGAAGATTGTTAGAAGATTGTTAGTTACAGCTGTCTTAGTCGCCGTGGGATCTTTAACCAGCCACTAAATGCATGCGGCACACGACGCCTCGGTATGGTGTCACATTCTAAAGAGAAGCTCTCGCTCACCACCGACCTCCCTCCCCTCCCCCCCCCCCCCCCCCCCCCACCCCCCCCCCCCCCCGCCCCCTCGAAAAAAAGTCAAGTGTGGGACTAGCTAGTTTCGCGACGCACCGTGCGACATTTACAGCAACTCAGTTGTTGTTGTGTTGTTTGTTGTTGTTGTTGTTGTTGTCGTACTCTGACCGAAAAACTCCAGGGTTCATCTAAACAGCTGAAGTACTTAAACACTATGGTACAAATGCATCAGCTGGGGATGAGAACATTACGTGTGTGACTGTTTTTGATTACCCCGCCACATGGGCAACCACACTCCGACTTCGGGTGATTTGGGAGACCGATAATGTTATGCCAGGAGCTTGTCACGACTGAAGACAATCCCCGCGTAATTATGCAGACCATAACCATTTTGATGTAGCCTATGTCAATTGGCCTGACACAGCCTTAAGCCAAGGTGGCGGCAACTCGGTCAACCCGTTCACGACGAGCCGATCTGTGGTTATGGCAACACTGTCGTACTTCCAGGACGAGCCGTAATACCGTTCTATCCCAACGAGCTATAACGCCGTTCCATCACAACTGTTAAAATAAAATCCTCTGTTCTTTCGTCTACAGTCTAAGGGATGCAGCTGCCCAAAATATATAGAGCAGGGTTCCAGCCATTGGAAAGAGTAAGTTTGCATGCACTAGCGATGACCTTTGTGACCCCGGAGTAGTCCGAACAAAGAGATACTAACCAAATAAACGTAAACAAGACTGCGTTCTCCTACGTTGTAGGTATGTTGTTTCCGTAACTAGCGTTGCTATTTTGCCTGAAATATACTTAAAGGTGTGCTCATTGTTAAGTTCACGATTTACCCTTTCCGTTGATATAACAATAGGTTGTTGAAGACAATCCCCGCGTTTTGCCTGAAATATACTTAAAGGTGTACTAAGGGACGTAATATAAAATCCTAAAGTGCAAAAATCGCGCCTCTGCAACGGTTGTAAGCACGTGCGGAGCACGCGGCGGCAGGGAAGTGACGTTGCGCTGTCGTGCCCGTCAGGAAAGAACCATGGAGTTGGATTCCTCTTCTTTCTCATACGACAGCACCATCCGCTGGGCCACTTTGGCATGGGTGTTTAAATCCATGAGGTTACCCTGAGGCTTCATGGAGTTCTCATTGATTGTGAATGCAGGTTTCCTTTGTATTTTCCTGCAGGTTCGTGGTGGGTTGTGTGAATATCGTCAATATAGGCAAGCTTATCAGGATAGTCGTTTAGACGTAGTGTCGCAGGAGGGGCTCATTCATGCTGGCTCAGCACTAGACAATTATCGTTATCGGTTGGGGAGCGTAGTAGGTGGTATGCTGCGTATTTTGCATCAGGACAGGCACTACTAAGCACCACAGGAGGGACTCGGCAAAAATGCAGTGTCTGTCTCCTCTCGTGAGGTGCTTCATATCGACTTGATACTGTGATATGTAATGCTCTCCGATTGTGACCGCACAAACCATGGTTCTTACTAAGGAGAACCCCCGAAAGGGGCTGTATGTGGGTGATGCCACAAGAAAGGGGGCTGTATGTGGGTGATGTCACAAGGAAGGGGCTGTATGTGGGTGATGTCACAAGGAAGGGGCTGTATGTGGGTGATGTCACAAGGAAGGGGCTGTATGTGGTGATAATGTCACAAGTAAGGGGCTGTATGTGGGTAATGTCACAAGAAGGGGCTGTATGTGGGTGATGCCACAAGAAAGGGCTGTATGTGGGTGATGTCACAAGGAAGGGGCTGTATGTGGGTGATGCCACAAGGAAGGGGCTGTATGTGGGTGATGTCACAAGGAAGGGGCTGTATGTGGGTGATGTCACAAGGAGGGGCTGTATGTGGGTGATGTCAAGGAAGGGGCTGTATGTGGGGGTGATGTCACAAGGAAGGGGCTGTATGTGGGTGATGCCACAAGGAAGGGGCTGTATGTGGGTGATGCCACAAGGAAGGGGCTGTATGTGGGTGATGCCACAGGAAGGGGCTGTATGTGGGTGATGTCACAAGGAAGGGGCTGTATGTGGGTGATGCCACAAGGAAGGGGCTGTATGTGGGTAATGTCAAGAAAGGGGCTGTATGTGAGTAATGTCACAAAGTAAGCAAGGAGGAAGAGACCAGGAGAAAATAACCGAAAAAAAAAAAAAAAGAAAGGAAAGGAAGGAGGGAAGGAAGGAAGGAAAGAAACGATGTGAAAAAAAAAAAGCAGAACCACCGTTCCGGGAGAGAGTGAAATTCCTGTGTGAAATTTATTTTCCTTCTTTGGCTTTGAGTTTTAATCGTATGTGGCCGCACCCATTCCATTGCCATTTAAACCAGTAAGGCTCTCAGTAACACACCGGTGGCGTCAAGTTGAGCGTTGCCTCACTTCAAAAGAAAGCGGCCGCGTAGGTGGGTAATTCCATCCCCCCCCCCCTTTCTCTATTTCCCTCTCCCTTCCGCCTCTCTTTGCTCAGTCCTTCCCCCCTCCCCCTTTTCCATCCACCTCTATCCCACTCCCTTCAGACACCCTGTTATAGTGCTGCAATACCCCACCCCTTTCTTCACCTGTGTGCAGCACAAAAAACGAAAAAAAAAAAAAAAAAAAAAAAAAAAAAGGGGGGGGGGGGGGCTTCGAATATGGCAAAAGGAGGAGCACAAGATGGGGGGGGGGGGGGGAGAGAATGGGTGGAAATGGAAGGAGGAGGGTGGAGGGGCGGAGAGATGGAGAGGAAAGGATGTGGACTTGAAGAGAGTCGTCACGCCTCACGCCTGCTCTGCCCCCCCCCCCCCCCCCCCCCCCCCCCCCCCCCCCGCACTCCTTCATCCCCCTACCCCAACCCCCTATATAACCCCCTTCCTGTCTGCCCCAAATACCCCGACGTGTGTGGGATTGTTAAACCTGGATGCACCCATCACGTCGGCTGCCGGCACACAAGGGGGGGGGGGGGGGGGGGGGGGGGGGGGGGGGGGCATGTTTGATTTGACACAGTGTCAGTCTGTCTGGTCTGCCGGCTCTGCGCATTTTGAAACCGGTGTAACAGCCTATTCTTACACCCCTCTGGAACTTACCCCGGGGTAAGTCTGGGCTAGCCTGCTTTTTACCCCCGGGGGTAATTCTAGGACTAGCTAGAACTTAACGCCTTAGTTGGAACTTACCCCCGCAGGGTTAAGTTTGGGCTAGCCTGGATTTACCCCCCCCCACCCCCCCCCCACCCCAAAGGGTCAGTCTAGGACTATTTGGAATGTTCCTCCACCCCACCCCACCCTTCAAGCAAGAGAGGGTTATTCAGGGTTTTCCTCTGCCTTTTCCCAACACGCACACCCGCCTTTAAAAAAATTGTGTTAGCCTGCATATTTACCCCTCCTCTTCCATTTCCTTTATA
>JADBJO010003842.1:177500-180000 GCA_016801955.1 Conus betulinus
TCTGTCCGTCTGCCTGTCTGTCTGTCTGCCTGCCTGTCTGTCTGCCTGTCTGTCTGTCTGTCTGTCTGTCTGTCTGCCTGTCTGTCTGTCTCTCTCTGTCTGTTCTGTCTCTCTGTCTGTCCTCTCTCTGTCTGTCTGTCTCTCTCTGTCTCTCTCTCTGTCTGTCTGTCTGCTCTCTTCCTCTGTCTGTCTGTAGGTCTCTCTGTCTGTCTCCTCTCTGTCTGTCTCTCTCTCTCTGTCTCTCCTCTCTCTCTCTCTCTCTCTCTCTCTCTGTCTCTCTGCTCTCTCTTCTCTCTCTCCAGCCTCTCCTCTCTGCATCTTCCAGCCTTACCCTCACCTTAGTCCTGAAAAATGACCGGTACAAAAACGCGCTGACCTTTACTGAAAAACCGACGAGAATATCCTTGTGTTTACCAAGGCACGCGCTCGCGCGCTCGTGTGTGCGCGTACGCATGTGTGCGTGCACGGATGGCTAGATACATAAATATGAAAGCGACCGGGCGGAACTCAACGAAGTGTGTCAGTATCAACACAGCTAACATTGCCCTCACTGCCCTTTCTAACACCCCATTCTACGCAAGACTAGGAGCCGATCTTTAATGTCCGCCAATCCCTTTTACACAAGCATGTATGTTCACGTGGATACCGCTGCCAGTGTCAATTTCCAACCTCTCAGCGTGTGACGAATGATTAACCGTGTTACTGAGGTGTGAAAGAGGCGGAAAAGGTCTCTTTTGTTTCGGTTTAAGTGCTAGTTTTTTATAGTCGTGTTTTATTCTCCGTTTTCTTTTTTTTTTTTTTTTTCTTTTTTTTTCTCTTTTTTCTTTTTTCTTCTTTTTCCTTTCTTTTTTCTTTTCTTTTTCCTTCTTTTTTTTTCTTTCTTTCTTTCTTTCTTTTCTTTCTTTCTTCTTTTTTTCTTACTTTCTTTCCCTCCTTCCTTTTTTTTTTTCCTTCCTTACTTTCTTTCTTTTTGTTAGTCCGTCTTTCTTTTTTCATTCTTTCCCTCCTTCCTTTCTTTCTTATTTCTCTTTTTTCAAAAATAAAAAATTGCTTGTGTGCCTTCAGTCCCAGTATCTGTAGGTGATCATATGGAATATCAAAACGCGTGGCTGTGTAATTCATTGAAACTATGTGCCTATTTCTTCTTCTTCTTCTTCTTCTTCGTTTTTTTTTTTTTTTTTAATTTACATTTTTCATGTTCGTTTTCCGTTTTTGCTTTTGTTTTCTGTTGTTTTCATATTATCTTCAGCGTGACATCAACACGAATATCTGTCTGCTGGAAGTGCGTCGTTTGAGAAATTAATATACAGTTTTGTTGTTGTTGTTTGTTGTTGTTGTTGTTGTTGTTGTGTGTTTGCTTCTTCAACTTCGCTTATCCTGAATAGGGCGCCTGTCTGTCTGTCTTCTGTCTCTCTGTACATATGTATGTATGTACATACGAACGCACGCGCGCACACACACACACACACACACACACACACACACACACACACACACACATACACAACACATAACAATATATGGATGGATGGATGAATAGATACATGCATACACACATACATACGTAGTTGTGTGTGTCTGTACCTGTGTGTGTGCGAGTGTGCATGTGTGTTTGTGTCTCTGTCTGTCTGTCTGTCTGTCTGTCTGTCTGTCTGTCTGTCTGTCTGTCTCTCTCTCTCTCTCTCTCTCTCTCTCTCTCTCTCTCTCTCTCTGTTTATCTATCTGTCTAGATAAAAATCCTCTTGAACAGGCTACCAAAAGCAAGTAGACAGAAAGGTCAAGGAAATAGAACAAAATACAGGTCGCACAGTACTCTGGCGACTCACTCTTCCCGGAAAGAGCAGCTGAATTTCACACAGAGGATGTATGTTATGAGGCTGTCGTTAAACACCACAACACCTAACGCCTCAGTTTTTGATCAAAGGTATACACCAAAACACCTAACGCCTCAGTTTTTGATCAAAGTATACACCACAAAACCTAACTCCTCTGTTTTTGATCAAAGTTATACATCACAAACCCTAACGCCCCAGTTTTTGATCAAAACTATACACCACAATATCTAACGCCCCAATTCTTGGTCAAAGATATACACCACAAAACCTAAGGCCACTATTTTTTTAAACAAAGATATGCGAAGTCAAAACCTAACACGCGTATCTCGGAACAAAAGTTAAGCAACACAAGACCTATTACACATACTTCTTCAACGTTCCTGTTTTATAATGTAAAAAAAATCTATTTCTTTTTATCAAAGATATGCAACTCAAAACGTAATGCACTAAATTTATAAGACACAAAAAGCTATAAGAAAAAACGCAAAGCATAATGCACCTATTTCTGAACTAAGCTGTACAACGCAAAACACAATGCACCTATTTCTGAACTAAGCTGTACAACGCAAAACACAATGCACCTATTTCTGAACAAAGCTGTACAACGCAAAACACAATGCACCTATTTCTGAACAAAGTCATATAATACAAAATACAATGCACCT
>JADBJO010003842.1:190000-195000 GCA_016801955.1 Conus betulinus
CCTTCGGTTCCTGTTCAAGTAAACAGAATGTGAATGTTGTTTTCCAGTGTTATTCAGACCAGCTTGATCCCAGTTCTGCTCGTTGTCTTGAATTATACTTTTAGTGATGAGTATAATGCTCCGAGAGACGGTACATGCCGAGAGTCTTGCTAAGCTTCTTCTCATAAATTCGATGTCATGAACGTAACGTAGACTGTTTAAAAAAAAAGCCGTCTTTACTGGATATGGGGGGTGTTGACAGTCCAAAGCGTGTCTATTTTGCATTCTTTTAGCAGATTCTGAGTTTAAACGAGAGTGATAAGATAGCCTTGGCACACACCTACTGATGTCTCTGATGAAGACGTCTCTGAGATCGTTACTCAGAAGGATTTAGGTTTTTTTTGTGGGACCTTAAAGAACGCTGCTTTCACTTCGATGCTATTTACATCTTCGTACCCTGCAGCAACTCTGCACTCCAGAAATGATCAAAAGCTTTGTGGCAGTCACGCTTGTGGAGGCATTTTTATTGTGATCCAATATACGTATGGCACAACACAATCGCTCGGACGCAGAATCTGCGTCGTTTAGCGTCCCTAACAAAAGGTTGAAACCCACCCAACAACAAGATTTTCAATTAACTTCCATGACTTCGGACAAAAATCACTACTACGGGTGTGGACGTGGAGAAGAGATCCAAGTCTCGAAAGCAGGGTGTGAATGGCCACAGAATTTGAGACATGTGTTTGTGATGGGGCAACGAGGATGGTGAAAAAGATGCTACAGACATCTGGTCTGGTCAAAGACTGCATGACAGAGTGGCACTCAGAGAGAGTATGGCATTTGATTTTCAATGCACAAGTGAAGTTTGTTCCGTTATATGGATAATAAACAAAGTCCAGCACCCGTAATCTTCAGGCGTTCCACGAACAAGTACTTGAAGCCGATCCTCAACACATGATGGTTAACAATCGTTTCCAGCAAAAGTTTATGGAGAGAACCAAACAAAAAACTCTATTGGCAAAGATCAGAAAGGAAAGAAATGAGGATAGATCGGTCATTCATTGCAAACCTACACCAAGACAATCACTTAACTGGAAGCTACAGAGAAAAACGAAACTGGGTCGACCTGAAGAGACAGCATGCAGGTTCACAGATTCTGAAGTTAAGGGAGCCGGAATGACATCGGGCTAGCTGAAGAGGTCACCCCAGGACCGAGACCGCTGGAGGAATGTTACCGCTGATCAATGTTCCTCAACAAAAAAATGTTGAGGAACAATTCAAGTAGGTCAAGAACGTATTTCTGAGAAAAAAAAAACATTTGGGCAAATTAAGCTGTTTGGACAGAGTGGGCATGCGTTGTTGACTCAAACCTCTCAATCTTTTTGTTAGGACAAAGCGGATTGCAACAGGGTGAAAATGTATATGTGTGTGTGTGTGTGTGTGTGTGTGTGTGTGTGTGTGTGTGTGTGTGTGTGTGGTGTGTGTGTGTGTCTTGTGTTCTTTAATTTTACTTTACACGTGTTTAAGCCCCGATGGATTTGTCAGTCTGGACTGTGACTGCTCTAATACCTTTCCAGAGCTGAAGGCGACTGACTCAAGCGTGAAGACATAAGTGACTTGTTTGCGTCCATTCTCCACTTTCGCAATGAAAGAACTTGTTTCGGGACGTGGAAAGGATGGGCATGGAGAGGAGGGTGGTTAGCCAAAATGTGAAGTTCCTTGTGGGAACCCAGCATGAATCCTATGGCAGCCACGGTGTGAGCGAAGCGGGTGCAGATGGCACGGCAAACGATTGAATTAAATTTATGGTAATTCGTTCGTTTCAAAAATCTGTAATCACAGTTTTCGTCAGGAGAGCTATATCGCAGGTAATGTGACGTGAAAACGGTATGTGCATGACTGATTCTGTGTGTGTGTGTGTGTGTGTGTGTGTGTGTGTGTGTGTGTGTGTGTGTGTGTGTGTGTGTGTGTGTGTGTGTGTGTGTGTGTGTGTGTGTGTGTGTGTGTGTGTGTGTGTGCCCTATAGTAACACATTTCGTCCATTTTGTAGCGCTAGTCAGCAGTATTTTGCAGGATGGTTTCTCTTCCTCAATAACAGATCGTTTTAAGTTCAATGAAAGCTGTCCTCGATCAAACGAACCGTTAATTTGTGTAACTAAAAGGTGGACTGATGACGAACAATGGTACCTCTGTAACTCGACTGCGCGATCCACAGTCTACCTCCACAGAGATTGCCAGGTTACAGCGAATTACAGGCTAAAAGCGGTCTGAGACGTCTTCACAGTTTGGACTGCTGTTTTCCCATGAGAGAGGATACATTCGGCATAATGCTGTTCACCGCTGCTTGACGGAGACAGGTCATGAACCGTGCAGGGCATGGGACGGTGAGAGGGGTGGGAAATCAGTTTCAGCCATCCCTTTGTCCACGCTGTCACTCATTTCATTTCAAAGCTTTGAAGAAGTTATAACATGACGGCAGTTTACCTGTTGAGTTATATGAATCGAAAATGCAACAAGCATTTAGACATAAGCAAGCAAGTGTCTATATTCTTCCTATCGACTTGTGTGCTAGCCGCCACGCCCACCCCCTCCGCCTCTCTCCACTTCCTTTCTTCGTGGCAGGCATTATCTCCACGCTGCTCCTCCCGGCTCTGCTGTACACATCCACACCCGAACTTTTCGTCCTATTGCGACCCCAGCATCACGAAATGGTGGATCGTAGTCCGCCGTCAATTTGAAGATTTGTGACTGGGTAACTCACCAGAGGAGAAACTGTCGTAAAGAAGAAACAGTTCTGTACTGCGCAGTCACATCGTTAATGGAAATAGATAGTGAAAATATAAGCATTTGCTGGGTTTTACAGCCCTATCGGTCGACCCCCCCCATCCCCACCCACCCACCCTTTGCGGTCGGCTGGGCCCCCATCCCCCAGCCTGAAATTCTCTATAACCCCTTCCTTTTCATTTCATTTCTTTTCAGTCGTTTTCATGGTGGCTATGGACTTGTTTGCCTACGCTTATTTCCGCTGATTGTTTGCTTATTTTCATTTCTTGTTTGTTTTTTTTTTCCTTGTTGCGTGTGAAAAAGATCATTAGGTTGTAGTTCATTACAATACTGCTTGTTACGTTCTTTTGCAGTTCAGTATTTCAACATTTATAGTCATCTTTTTAACGTCTTCCTGCAGACATTACACTTTGAAACTTACTTTTTTGACAAAGTTCCTGTTCTGTTTTCTTGTGTTATATAGTATTAAATATATCCGGGTAACTTTCATCCTTTGTAGATTCCCAAGCACATGCTCTTTGTTTTCATTTTTCCTATTCATGACTTCTTTTTGGTAATTTATTTATGCATATTACTTTTTCTTTCTCTTCTTCTTTGACCTTGCGATGGCCCCTTTGAGAGTCTGTTGGATTGTGATGTTCTTCGCTTTGTGTTGAGAATATCACAAAATGTTAGGTGATATTTTACATTAGATGCGGTGGGTGCAGTACCCCAACCGGAAAGAGTGGCATCTACTGTGTTTTCATCCAGAAGTTGAAAGTTAAGACGTGAAAAAGCGAAGGGTTTTATCCACAGTACAGAACCCAATGGTTCTCATTTTTGTCGGTAAAAGAGACAATATTTATCCTTTAACTTCCCCCTTTTTCGTCTCAATTCTTCTTCTTCCTAACCTCTTAACATTATACTTTTGAAACCTTTGGAAAGTCGTTGTCGTATTTACTAACGGCTTGTTTACTGCACTTGATTGTTTTGCCCCACTGTCTTGTCTAAAAAAAAAAAAAACAAACAAAAAAAAAAAAAAAAAAAAAAACAAAACAAAAAAAAAAAAACAGTTGGGCAAGGCTCGCTGCTCTAATGGAACTCTTGCTCTCATGAAGAAACAAATGCGCGCCCATAACTCCAAAGGAATTCTGCATGCGACACCGAATCGCTTGGCAAATGTTTCTTTGTTCTGTGTGCTCTGTGTTGTCATTTCTGCTGGGCGATTCAGTGTCGTAAACAGCATTCCTTTGGAGTTATGGGCGTGTATTTGTTTCTTCATTGGAGCAAGAGTTACCTGCCTCATTTCATATTTACTTCCGTTACTGTAATGTTTGTGACATTCGCGTGGTGTCGCTCTCTTATTCCCTAAGCGCAGGGCAGCTGATGGCATATCTACTTCCGTTACTGTAATGTTTGTTACATTCACGTGGTGTCGCCTCTCTTATTCCCCAAGCACAGGACAGCTGATGGCGTACGTAAAGGAAAATGTGATTCCGGTTCTCATGTCATCGCCTTTTTCCCAGTGAAATCTGAAACTGCTTGTGCTTCATTTGAACACACCCTAGGAGATTGGGGAGGTGGGGGTCTTGCTATAACATTCTTGGTTGCACGGCTCAGGGTGTGACAAAGGGCCTTCCCACCATGAAATACTAAATACAAGAAACTTTTAATATGATATCTAACAAAGGAAGAAATGATAAACGGACGGAGGGCACTGATACGGAGGATGCGTAGAGTCATGTATTGTCTGCAAAATAAAGGGCCGCAGAGAGAGAGAGAGAGAGAGAGAGAGAGAGAGAGAGAGAGAGAGAGAGAGAGAGAGAGAGAGAGAGAGAGAGAGAGAAGATTCGTTCGTGCGATGAGAACACACCACCACACAGCTTTCCATGCCCTCTCTGACCCCGGACCCCGGCAGAGAGAGCGTCACGTCTCAGCAGACCCCCAACACCTACAGTCATTGCCAGGACCAACCTCGTCAACCCTACTCACGTTTACGCGTCAGCGGAGATGAGCAAAACGACTTACGTCAGTAACATGTCACCCGTCAAAAAGACAAAGCTGCGGTGGAAGAGAGGGACGCAAACTAATAAGCCACGGTGAGTGAGTTCAGTTCTGGAATTACTCGCAGCCTTAGAGGAATTACGCCGCCGAAGTCCCTCACGTAGTCAAGGACAAGGGTAGCTATGGACACGTGGACAGCCCACGAGTTCGTCGGCAGGGAATACAAATAGTGTTTATTGAAGTCAGGGACGATG
>JADBJO010003842.1:197500-207500 GCA_016801955.1 Conus betulinus
AACGAAATGCTTGCAAACGGTTCGACATTCTCTCTCTGTTGGGGAAGTGGAGAAACTGATCAAAAAGCGGCACCAAGAGGATGACGCGATCCTGTACTATGTGCACAATGATGAACTTTATAAGAAGATCTATGAAGTACACATTGCTCAAGGTCATGGAGGTATCAACAAAATGATGCGTCATTTGAAGAGGCGTTATGCAAATATCACGCAGGACGCTGTGAAGCTGTTCGTTTCATTCTTTGACGAATGCCAGCGCCGGAGATGCAAGCCTAGCGCTACCAGCATTGTCGTGAAACCTGTTCGCTCATCTGATCTCAACTCACGTGGCCAAGTCGACTTGATCGACATGCAGAGTCAGGCGGATGGACCTTTCAAGTGGATTCTGAACTACCAGGATCACTTCACGAAGTTTGTGCATCTCCGACCGTTGGAGAGAAAATCTGCTGTCGATGTTGCTACCGCGTTGCTTGACATTTTTATCCACACCAACGGAGCTCCCAACATCCTGCAGTCGGATAATGGCAGATAATTCGTCAACAGGATCATCGTGGAGCTTACCAGCCTCTGGCCAAACCTCAAGATTGTCCATGGGCGCCCGAGACATCCACAGTCTCAGGGTTCTGTGGAGAAATCAAACGACGAGGTTCACAAACAATTGGTGTCGTGGATGAGAGACAACAATTGCACGAGGTGGGCTCAAGGTCTGAAGTTCGTACAGTTCCAGAAAAACAGTTCACATCATTCGAGACTGGGAATGTCACCCTGTGAAGCAGTCTTCGGAAAACCTGCGTCCACTGGTTTGACCTCTTCAGCTCTCCCACTTGAAGTTCTGTCACTAATCACAGATGAAGAGGATTTAGAGACGATCATGGCGGGGAGATTCAACAGAACAACCAGTGACGACACGAACGCAGGTAAGACTATTGTGACATTAACATTGTGGTGTTTCACGAACCTAGTAGTGTGTATTAACTAAAGATTACAGTGGTGCAATTAAATAGCACTGACTCCTCCTTCAGTGGTAAATTTACAGCATAAAAATGTAAAAAAAAAAATGGTTAATAATTTGTTTTATGATTTATTTCTCTAAAACTACAATTAATTTTCCTTTAATCCCTTCACTGCCAATAGGACGTAGTAGTAGTAGTAGTAGTAGTAGTGGTAGTAGTAGTAGTAGTAGTAGTAGTTGTAGCAGCAGTGGTAGTAATTGCACTTTCCGTTAACACCTTTTTTTTTTGCAAATTGCGATATTAGACGTGTGTGTGTGTGTGTGTGTGTGTGTGTGTGTGTGTGTGTGTGTGTGTGTGTGTGTGTGTGTGTGAGTGAGTGAAGTGAGTGTGTGTGTGTGTGTGTGTGTGTGTGTGTGTGTGCGTGTGTGTGTGTGTGTGTGTGTGTGTGTGTGTGTGTGTGTGTGTGTGTGTGTGTGTGTGTGTGTGTGTGTGTGTGTGTGTGTGTGTGTGTGTGTGTGTGTGTGTGTGTGTGTGTGTATGCGCGCGCGCGCGCGCATGTGTGTTTGTTCGGACATATATGGTGATGATGCCCGACCCTTTAAATTTTTTCAAGAATAGTCACGTGCGGTCTACGCATGCGTATACGCTTAAAACCTAAAATTTGCCATAACTTGGGAACTACTGAACGAAAATCAACGAAATTTGGAATATAGGTAGTATTACGTCATCCCCTCACACCGAATACATCAAAGTTATCGCCAACACAATAATTGTGACGGAATGCGCATGCGTAGCGGGTTTATAAGTGTTAAATCTTCAAAACTCTATATCTCCTAAACTACTGGTCGTATATGATTATGGCCCAGTGTCATGCGCTGCAATAAGGAGAGGTGTGAAGGTGGACTTGTGACTGAAAAAGGTCCCTCAGACCGTGTCACAAAACGACGTAATGTCACAGCCTCAAAAAATCTTGCAAAGTGTGACCTACATTTATTTACTTCTTTAATCTATTTTGACAGCATCGGACCGGGGAGAAGAGTCGTCGGAACAACCCGTGGATGGCCTGGAGGAAGCAACTGAGATGCCCGTACCCAGGAGGTGGAACCAGCGCCACGACAAGGAGAGGCTGCAGCTCGTCAAGTTTCGTCCCCACTTCACCAAGACGTCCAGATACCTGCCAACGTTAATGCAATCTGCAACGTGTGCGAGATACACATGAATGAAGCTGTTGTATGCAGAACTTGTTCCAAGCTGGCACATCCGCATTGTTCCCAGGCTGACAAATGTTCTCGTTGCTCTTTGCGTTCTGCCATACGGCATAAGAGAAAAGAAGCCCACGAAGCCCAAGAAAAAACAAGCGAAAAAAAAATGTGCCTCATAAGTGAAGCCAAACTGCCACCGTTGGCAGTAGGAGACAACGTCAGAATACCCATCCCCAAAGTTGACAGAGGTCGTGCTGATCCAGGACATCTCATAGGCGTTGTGCTAGAAGTCAACCATGGCAAGTACAAAGTGGGGTACGTCAACTGGACGTCTGCAAAAGTTGTGCTGTGGCAATCAGATCCAAAAATGTGAACAGAAACTGCTGACAGAAGATCAAGTCCCAGAACAGGAAATTGCCCTCAGATCAGCAGTGACTGGAGAATCGGTCGGGACAGGACAAGGCTTCATCCAGTGCGGCTGCAAGACGGGTTGCAAAACGAACAGCTGCAAGTGCAAAAAAAAGGTGGAGATTTGTGCAACAGCCGATGCCACAATAGCTTGACCTGTTGCAATAAGTAGTGTCACAAGAACTCACTGAAATTGTCCCGTCAGTCAATTTCCCATGGTTGCGTTGTATTTTATTACATGTCATTATGTGGCAACTAGTGTTTTTTTAAATTTTTTTAATACTTTTTTATCCATCTGCTCTCATAATAAATTTTTTTTATCCATCTGCTCTCATAATAAAATTCTTGTCAGTGTGAATGGTGAAAAGTACTTACTTCCCATGCAGATTTTGAGGAAACCAGGTCAAACCAGTCGTGCTTCGCCCACAGCGTTTACTTTCCACGATTGTAGCCGTGGAAAGTACACATTCCACGCTAAGGCCCGTGGAAAGTACTTTCCACGGGAAAGTATACTTTCCACGGGAAAATATACTTTCCACGGGAAAGTATACTTTCCACGGGAAAACTCGTGGAATCTCAACGCGGTATACTTTCCACGAAATGCCCATTGAAAGTATACATTCCACGATTTTGCCCGTGGAGAGTACACTTTCCACGCCAGTACACTGTCAATGCGTCCATGTTACATTTCTCAGTCATTTATCTCGTAGGCACTTAATCAGTTGGAGAGGGGTTATTAAATATTGCGCAATTTTCGAATACTAACCGTCCAAATCTTGTGATCTATGGTGTATTACTGAATTTAGCTGAAAAGCATTTTTAACATATTGGGCTGCTGACTTTAAGCTTTACATGACAAGACAGAAGATCATTTTCTTTGCACTTAACACATTTGTTTGTTTGTTTCTTTGTTTTTGTACTGACCATGTTTTTGTGTCTACTGGGAAGCATAGGTTCATTTAATAGATCTACTAAATTGTTTTTGTTCGGTCGTTACCTTTTTTTCACTCCTCAGTAACGTTTGCGGGGCTGGAAATACAAACCGTTTATGCTCGTACATCAGTTTCAATCAGATAAAACTAACGGTCAAATGTCGTAAAGTATTTGTATTCCGGTCCTACAGTTGTATACTAATTTGTGCGTAAGAAGTCTGATTTTATTATTTTTTTAACAAATTTATGAAATTCTCAACACGAAGTGGCCAGTTTATTTCCTTGGTGAGGAGGAGACTCCCAATGTTTCCATTTTGTCTATTAGTTTATATAAGAGATGCCAAGCAGGAGACCAATCTTGAAACAGACCCGTAGACTTGATCTAGGGGGGGGGGGGGTGGGGGGGTGGACTGGATGATACAGACATCAATATGACCCCCTGTGGAAGACGTCGAAGCCTGTATTTCTTACTAATTCAACGAAAGTCATCAGGATGATTATTTTAATGAAAAAGCGGTTTAATGCAATCCTCCACTGTAAAGCATCTGACAGGGAAAAAACGATGTGATTTGGAGCCGATCGAAGACAGACTTATGAAATGGAACTTAAGACTTCTTTAGAAAAAAAAATAAATGTTCTTCTTCAGTTTGAGAAGTGTCTTCAAGGAATGATAATAATATAATAATAATAATAATAATAATAATATATAATGCTTTACGGTCTATAAATTTTGAAACACACAAAGAAGTAAGCTGAGTTAAAACATACTTCATATACACGCACAACTTGACTCAAAAAAAGGTGTGCGTAATGGTTGTGCCCTCCCACCTCCCACCCCAAAGGGTTTTATGAAAACGGGCTTGGTGTAGATATAACTCGAACAACCATATTCTATCACTTCCCTTTAAATGCTCTTTTCAAAACCATTTTTATACTTTTAGATGCATCCACGTGGAAACCTTTTTCCCTTAGTATAATTATGCCCTCCACACTCGCCACTTTTAAAAAAAGAACTACTGAAGCATCTCAATGACTCAGCATAGATGAGGGGGGGGGGGGGGGGGGAGGAGGAGGGGGTGGGGGTGGGGGGGGGGGGGGGGGGTAGAACGTGGAGGCTTAGTCGGCTGTGGAAGTAATGGTCATGAGCTTACACTATCTGTGGAGACAGAATTTTATGGCTTAGAAACTTCTCTTTCTATCCACCCGATAAGAAACGATTCAATTCAGGGAATGAGGATGAGGCATACAGGGAGATAAGCATACATATCTGGAGTGGTAGTTAATTCTGCATAACTAACAGTATGTTATTTATCCTTGGAATTTATTAGTCTATTATAATTTAGTCCCTTGCGGATTCATTCCAAGAACTGGCCCTCACCACTTATGTCTTAAGAGGTTATCTTTTTATATTTTCTACTTTTCACAAGAAAATGTCGCTTGTTTTGCTCTTTCATTATTTTCTTTTGCTTCTTCCGTGGTACCTTTGGTTGGTTTTTTGAAAACTCAACAAACATACTACGGTATTGCACACCAGCCTTTTTCGGGGATAGTATTCTTCTTAAAATCGAAAAAAAGGCAGAGAATTCAAGTTATCATTTTCTGCGATCATTGAAGAGAAAGAATAAGATTCTGAAATACCGGTATATGACCAGGAGTTGAATGCCGGTACCTGACCAGAAAGTTATTTACTTTCAAATACTGGCATATAACCAGCAGTTGAATGCCGATATCCGACCAGAAGTTATTTGATATCTGACCAGAAGTTATTTATTAGTGAGTTTTTTTGTACCCCCCCCCCCCCCCCCCCCCCCCCCCCCCCCCCTAACCCCCCTCCCCCCCCCTGACCATCATTTTTGGAGGAGCCATATTATTATGTCCTCATTCACCAAAAGTTATTTTTCGTGAGTTTTTTTTTCTTCTTGGGACTATCAGTTGCAGGAGCATTTTTAACATTCACCGTTTCGAGCAGATGTAGTTAAGCAAAATTAACTACTACTGCAGATGTGTGTGCTTACCTCCCCGTAATTCTTCACTCTAAGACATAATAAGAGCAAGCTTTGTTTTAAAATTGAATATTTCTTGGTATCGTTGCGACACCAAGCTGCTCTGTAAGTTGCTGGAATGGTGTTTGGTTATTTACCCTTGGCATTTATTAGTCGAGGGAGAGACTCTCAAGGGACAAGGCAAACAAGCAAGTTGTTGTATCACAACGTTTCAGCACTTAGCCTTCCTCAGAGCACGCTTTATTACTGCACTGACTCGCAAACAAACGTCTTTTTCCTCCACCACTCCCCAAGAACAACAGCTCACGTGACGGTCAAGATTTAAAGTGCTTCGAATAATGTTCCCAAAACTTTCCTCTAGCTGAATCTCCATATATTCTCTCATGTTCTTAACCCAACTCAGCAACAGTCTCCAGCTGTTAACCTACTCCACAATCCCTATCTCCCCCTTCTCTCTAGCAACGTGCAATTACATAAATATAAGTACAACTATTACACACACACATGTATACAAAAAAATTCACATAAAAAAGCATAGAGGAAACAAGCATCCATAAAGGCATATTCGTTAAGCAACCTCTCTTCCTCATATCCATCTTTAGCACTACCCTCCTCCCCCCCCCCCATGATAACCAAATATACATCCGCCAGTGATATGTATACAAATATACATCAACACATATATATGTATACATATATATATATATGTGTGTGTTGTCTGTCTTCCCCTCCCTGTGTGTGTGCACATACTGCATTTTTTCTCGAGTGCTTAAAAAACATCTCACAGCCATGCCATTTTTTGTTCTCTTTTCTATGCAGTCCTCAATAGTCACTGACGCATGGATACTGCAAGCACAGCATTTTCGCGAAAGGAAACTGTGTATACGTAGTATATGTGCATAAGCGTTTGCGCCCGTCATGTCTGTCTGATGTCTGTGTGTTTGAATGTCCGCGCATGCGCCGCTGTAGAAATGTGTGTGTGTGTGTGTGTGTGTGTGTGTGTGTGTGTGTGTGTGTTGTGAATCTGTGTCTGTGTGCATCTCTGTCTGTGTCTCTTTCCCTCTCTCTCTCTCCCGAGGGGTGGGAGGGGGAGAGGTCCCTTTTTCAGTTCTTGTGTATTTGTGTGAAGCTAACTGTGCCAAACTTTGACAACTTTCTCTGAGAGAGAGAGAGAGAGAGAGAGGAGAGAGAGAGAGAGAGAGAGAGAGCGAGACTTTTCTGAGATGAGAGAGAGAGAGAGAGAGAGAGAGAGAGAGAGAGAGACGGATACGGATAGTTTATTCAATAATAGGCCATTGCCCCTATAGAAGAGAGGTGCAACAAAAACTCGTTTCAAAAGAAATATAATACAATACAACTGATCAGAACTGATACACTAAGAAAAAACAAACACAGAACGTATCTTAAACGCTTTATATAGATAAATAGACATATATTTTAGTTGTTCTTTCATTATTTGATGCTAGAGGTAAACCAAGACGAAAAAGATTCGGATATTTATAGTACTTTAGATGTAGATACCTTACTCTTAAATCCTTTAGAACGGGATAGCACAAAACAAAATGCACTTCATCTTCTGTCGCTTGTTTACACAATGGACAAAGCAAATCAACAGGTGTGTGTTGTTTTAACGAAACTTATGGACAGCGATTTCTGAAACGCCAAGTCTAAATTTTGTCGTAATGATTTTCAGGTGCCTGTCTAAGTTCAGTTTCAAATGCGTCTTATCAGCAGCTATTGTGCAAAAAAGTATTATAGAAACTAAATCTTTCACTGTTCTTAATATGAAAGTCCCATTCTTGCCATCTACAAAGACCATCCTTTCCTTAAAAGCAGTAAGGAACTGGTTTAGCCATACATACCCAAAACCAAAAAAAATACAATTTACAACGAATACCGGATACTCAGTTGGTTTTGTCACGAGAATCCAAATCGAACGATGTACAATATGCTTTTCGTGGTAATTTTGTCTCATCCATTCTTGTCAACTTTAGCCAGTACCGTACACACCTGACTGCAGAGAGAGAGAGAGAGAGAGAGAGATGAGAGAGAGAGAGAGAGAGAGAGAGAGAGAGAGAGAGAGAGAGAGAGAGAGAGAGAGAGGGAGAGAGAGAGTGGAGAGTGTGTGTGTACATGCCAGTATACTGAACTTTGGTGTGAAGAAACACAGGACAGCAATGCATAAACCGGAGTCTGTGTACGTAACTTGACAAGTAATCGACTGGCCTGTGTGTGGTGACAAGGTTGAACTGACCTCCCTCTCTGTTTTAAAGAAAAAAAAACACTTCAATCGTTCTGTCTGTTTGTCTCTCTGTCTGTCTCTCTCTCTCTCTCTCTCTCTCTCTCTCTCTCTCTCTCTCTCTCTCTCTCTCTCTCTCTCTCTCTCTCTCTCTCTCTCTCTCTCTCTCTCTGCCAGCACGAGTACGCGAAAACCTACTGAACAGTCTGAATGAATTAAGTGGACAGAGCGTCTATGGCCCCAAAACGAAGGCGTGAAATCTTCAAACAGATCCGGGTCAGATTCCAGATCCCTGATCCTTTCAGCGGCATAATTAACACCATTTTCCAGCGAGCATTGACCATCGTAGATTACTGCTTCCGATTCTACGAAGTTATATATGTTCATGGAATATCATACATTACTAATGATTTAAACTTTGACATGTCAGGTTAAAGAAAGTGATAATGAGTAAAGGACATGGGAAGGAACTCTATCAATCTCTACCTATTATTACCTCCTCTGGTGATGATATGTACAACACGGTGAAGTTTGAATGCTGGATGGTCCGAAAAGTGCAGCGCACAAAGGGGGGGGGGGGGGGGGGGGGGGGGGGGGGGGGAGAAAGTATGATTGAAGTTTTAAGATCCATGGACAAAATTGGTCTGTATCTGTTTTGGATGTTACACGATACACAAGTAGAAACTGTTTTCATGTACACAGCAGATGTTGGGGGGGGGGGGGGGGGGGGGGGGGGGGGGGACTTCAAGAAAATGTTCAGACTGAAAAATTACTCCCTTTAACCATTGAACTGTTTAACTATATTAACTATCACGAACATTTCGCGGTGTTCGTCTAACTCTAAGACTGGAAATTATACGCTTTGTTTTCAAACTTCAGGATATTTTTTTACCTTTTTAATTCAAGCTGACGCAAGTTCCTACAAGTATGTTATGCATACGAAAAGAAATTTGTTATTTCGATAAATTGAATGACAATACAGTGTCTAGAGTAGTAATTCAAAGCGAGTTCTGACCATAACCGTGTTTGATAGTGTATGGTTAAATCAAGCGGTTGCAGATGAAAAGACATTTATATGAAAACGTAAAGACCGTTTTATTTTGTGCCGAAAGCGAAGCGGGTATTCCATTATAGAAGACACAGCGAAGTACATCTGGTACCATTCCTTTGAAAGAGTTTTATAACCAGAAAAAAGGCATTCTTTACAGTTGTTACCAGCTAGTGCCATAGAGATTTGCTGACTACATTTAGAAATGAGACGCAAGGTTTCAAAGCCGCCGACTGAATGAATGGTGGTTGGACTGAAAAGTTCTCGGATGGCTTTTGTAAGATGTGTATAAATTGTGTGAGAGAAGAAACGAAGAAGGCTTTGTAGTTCAACTTGAAGTATACATTGACCTGGGGGAGGGAGTGTTCACTTTTCGATACCTCGGGCGCACAAGCAAACTTGTGTGATATGTTGCTGTCTGACAATGATAATGTTATGCCTTAACTCGGTAAATAAGCACACGCACGCTGTTGAGATCAAGGGGGACAATTCTTGACCTTAATGACATATGAAAGCAATAGCCGCACCCCCCCACCCCCCCCCACACACCACACACACACACACACACTCCTATTCCTTTACATCTTTCCTTCTCCTTCGTTCTCCGCCCCTTCCCCGTCCCCTCCTCCACTCTGTTCCACACCCCTTCCCATCCCTCCCCTTTGCCGTACCCTACCCCGCCCCCTTCCCCTGTCTCCACTCCCCCTTAACCCACTCCCCGACCCTCCTTGTCCCTTCTTTCCCCTTCCCCTGCCCTCTTCCCATGCCCCGCCCCCTCCCCTCTTCTCTCCCGTCCCCCTTTCCTCTTCACCACCCCCCCCCTCCCCTCAACTATCCCTCCTTTACCATCCCCTCCTCCTCCGTCTTTCTGCCTCCCCATCCCCCCTTCCACCTCCTCCCATTTGCCCTTAGACCCGGTTTCGAATCAAGACATCGTGTCTCTCCGCTAGACATTCGCAAAATGTCGTTTCTCTCCGCTATACATTCGCAAAATATCGTTTCTCTCCACTGTACATTCGCGAAGTATCGTTTCTCTTCGCCACAGTCACAAAATATCATTTCTCTCCGCCATACATTCGCAGAATTTCGTTTGTCTTCGCCATACTTTCGCAAAACACCTTTTGTCTTCGCCATACTTTCGCAAAACATCGTTTGTCTTCGCCATACATTCGCAAAAATTGTTTGTCTTCGCTATACATTTGCAAAACATCGTTT
>JADBJO010003843.1:0-15000 GCA_016801955.1 Conus betulinus
TTGTTCACTTGCTGTCCGTGATGTGTTATCTACCCTGCAGGATGGAACTGCGGTGTGTGGTGGCGCTGGTACGTCATGGAGACCGCACACCAAAACAGAAGTTGAAAATGGAAGTGAAACACAAACTGTGAGTGCAATAGTGTATGTTTATCAACATTTAGGACGCATTCCATGTTGCGTGTAAGTGAACGTGAAATCAGTTATGATAGTTTTTCCAGTATGAGACTGTCCTATGCCCCTGGGGAATGCTTGAAGAAGGGGTGTTTAGCGTGTGTGGGGGGTGGGGATGTTGACATGTCTTTCAGTTGTATCCCTTGCCTTTATTGAAATTCTACGATAACTATTTCATTGTTTTTGTTGCACTCTTTGACTGTCTGTAGTTTTATCTATCTTCACTGTATGTACAGGAGTATGTTCAGGAGTTGTGTGAATGAATGACTTGTGTCTTGGTTTTTAACGTGGTAACAGCCCTGATATGGCCCTTTCGCGGTCAGCTGGGCTATAAGCAACATTACCTTACCTTACTGTCGCACACAGTTTTTTTTTCTGCTTTAAAAAAAAAAAATCTATTTACCTCATGATTTCAAAGTGTCTGAACACTTTTTTTTCTCCTCCTGCCCCTCCCCCCCCCCCCCCCTCCCGCCTCTTCCTGCTGGGGAAAAGGGGGGTGGAGTGGGGGACGGGTGGGGGTCCATCCGTATGAACTGTTATCGTCCTGGACATTCTCTTCTAGTATAATCTCGCCTTTTCTTCCACTGTAGTTTCACTCTGGTTTTTCTTCCTTAGCCTTATTGTCGTCCACTGTTTATATGCCTTTAACCTGCATAACGTGACCACAAAATTCCGGTGCGAGCGAATTAGAGAATGTGAAAGAAGGAGGTCATGTTTTATGCTTGAGAGAGAGAGAGAGAGAGAGAGATAATAGGCTGACAAGGGTGGGAAAAATTCCTCTGAATAGGTAAATGTCTCAAGGGCGTTGTCTTAATTAGCTAGATGTCTTACCTGCATCGCTATCGGACACCTGTTCAAAGTTGGGAAATTGAAGCCTTGTAAAGTTCACGCTTGTTCCCTCCTCGTCCAGATTCAGCTAAAAGTCTTTTCAGCTGCCTCTGCCATTAACTTCAAAGTTCTTGGTCCCTTCTCACCAGACATCGCTGGCTGCCTGATGAGATCATAGGCTGAGCAGCCTGCATATCCCCTTGCTGCAACCTCTGTGGCAAGAACTTAGGCTTGGACGGCAGATTCCCTCGTGCCGCTGCTAGACTAGCATACTTCTCAGTCTGGCAGAGTGAGCTTGCTCCATTCTGCTTCCATATAGCACAGTAGGTTCATTCAGAAATTAGTTGTTTTTTTGATAGACCCGAATGGAAAGCATTGTCCGGTGTGCCAGTCTTCCTGTTGATCTCTGGATATTGTACCATGATCCTTGGCCTTCTGTCGTGTAGAAAGTTGGTGAAGTTGCTTCTGGTGGAGTGAATATTTCGACTGATAGTCCAAACCGCACGTGCGATTGTTTTTTAAAACACTTGGCTGTGTCTCCATTTGGTCGTTCTCAGTGACAGCGCTGCTTTGCACGAGCTCAGGACATGTTTCACAAGAACTTTAGGAAGTGGTCTTAGTGTTCGTCTATCAGATACAGATGATACGATCAACCAAGGTTCCCATGCGCAGCTTGTACTTTAACACACGTAGGAGATCCAACAGCAGTAACAGTCCTGGAGAGAACACCACTCTGACATTGGGAAAAAAAAAAATCATACAAAAAAACTGTGGAGGTAGATCAGGCAGAATTTTAAACAGAGAAAATGTGTGTGTAATAAAAATGGATACTATTTACATGCAACACAGCATAATTCAGACGTAACAGTGGAATGTAATATACGACAACATCCAGCACCTCACAGCGCTCTGCTTTTCGCAGCTCAGTACAGTGTTCTCCATCTCCTGATTCTGTGGTAGGTTCTTTGAGCTGTTCGAGCGACACGGGGGCTTCAAGACGGACACCCTGAAGCTGAAGCACCCCAGCCAGCTGCAGGAGGTGCTGGACATTGTGCGCCACCTGCTGGACACCAACCTGGGCTGCAATGACCCCAACCTGCTGGACAAGAAGGCCAAGCTGCAGCAGATGAAACTGGTGCTGGAAATGTGAGTATGTGTGTATGTGTGTGTGTGTGTGGGGGGGGTGGGGTGGGGAGGAGGGACGGGATGGGGGGAGGGGATGCAGAGAGAAAGGGGATCTCGGAGCAGTGTGCTTCAGCAGCGTGTGGTGCAGGGGTACGTGTGTATGTGGGAGGGGTGCCTACATGGGGGGCAGAGGGGCGCGGGGGGTGGGGGGTGGGGGATAGTTGTGTATAGGGGAGTCAGGATGTGGTTATTTATGGGGTGAGTCAGACTGTGGCTGTATACTAGGGATGTAGTTGTACGTAGGAGACTCATGGCGGGCATTATCTAAAGGGGAGGATAAATGTGGCTTGGCGATATACATGGGAGTTCGGACTTGGTTGTATAAAAGGGGAAATCGGGTGAAGCTGGATATAGCTGTGTGTAAGAGAGAGTCGGGACGAGGATTTGTATAGGGAAGTCTGACTGTGGCTGGCTATACTGAAGGGTCAGCATGTGGTAGTGTGCAGGGGAGGCAGAATCTGCCTGTGTGTATGAGGCCAGGATGTGGCTGTGTGTATGAGGTCAGGATATGGCCATGTGTATGAGGTCAGGATGTGGTCGCGTGCATGAGGTCAGGATGTGGCTGTGTGTATGATGGTCAGGATGTATGCCAGGATGTGGTTGTGTGTATGCCAGGATGTGGCCGTGTGTATTAGGCCAGGATGTGGCCGTGTGTATGAGGCCAGGATGTGACTGTGTGTAGTATGCCAGGATGTGGTTGTGTGTATGAGGTCAGGATGTGGCTATGTGTAGTATGGTCAGGATGTGGCCGTGTGTGTGAGGTCAGGATGTGGCCCGTGTGTATGAGATCAGGATGTGGCCGTGGCCAGGATGTGTGGCGTATATATGAGGCCAGGATGTGGCCGTGTGTATGAGGTCAGGATGTGGCCGTGTGTATGAGGTCAGGATGTTGCCGTGTGTATGAGATCAGGATGTGGCCGTGTGTATGAAGTCAGGTTGTGGCCGTATGTATGATGAGGATGTGGCCCTGTGTATGAAGTCAGGATGTGGCCGTGTGTATAAGGTCAGGATGTGGTCATGTGTATGAGGTCAGGATGTGGCCGTGTGTATAAGGTCAGGATGTGGCCATGTGTGCATAAGTCAGGATGTGGGCCGTGTGTATAAGGTCAGGATGTGGCCATGTGTATAAGGTCAGGATGTGGCCATGTGTATGAGGTCAGGATGTGGCCGTGTATCATTGATTCATGATGCTGCTGTTGAAATGTCAGTTTAGATGTGCCTGTGATTGGGGGGGGGGGGGGTCGGAGTCTTAATGTGGATGAGTACAGGGGCAGGAGGGGAGGATGTGGTTGTGTATAGGGAGGGCTAGGTATGGTGATGTGTTGGAGTGTCAGAGTATGGCTGTATATGTGGGAGTCAACATGTGGCTGTGTACAGGACAATGGGGATGTCGTTCCGTATGTAGGAATCACAGTGTGGCTGTGTGTATATGGGCCACAGTGTAGCCATGTGTAGAGGTCATAGTGTGATTGTGTATATAGGGAAGTCACAATGTGGCTGTGTAGATGTGGGCCACAGAGTGGTCATGTGGAGAGGTCACAGTGTGGTTATGAATAGGGAATCCCCAGCGAGGTTGTGTAAAGGAATACGATGCCGGTATAGAAAGGAACATGATCAGTGTTTGTGTTTGGAGAGTTCAATATGTCTGTGTACTGAGCATTACGCTATGGCTGTGCATAGGTATTCACAACCTGACTGTGTAATTGGGACGACGAATGTGACTGTGTAACAGCGGGTCACAACGTGGCTGCATACGGGAAGTCACGATGAAGTTATGTATAAGGATGTCGCAAAACGGCAGAGTGCAGGAGAGTGAAAATGGGCTGTATGGAAAAAAGGGGGGGTGAAACATCAAACAGGAAAAAAAAAGTCAAATAAGATGTATTAAAAAATATTGTCATTACCAGTCTTATCTAACGCCAGTAACAAAGGAGAAGTATGCATGATGCCGACAGTCCACTCAATTGCTGGTTGTTTTTTCATAAAATATACAGTCGTTTAAGTTGTTGGGTGCATAAACCTTATGCACTGCGATTACTTTGAGGCCAGAAAGCATTGGTGCTGAGTTAAACTGAAAATTTAGTTGCAAATGGAGACGATTACAGGCGGAAATCTAAACAAATCTTAAATAAAGTTAGCGACCGCCAAGAGAAACGTGAACAAACGAATCACAAGATTTGTGACTCGTTTGTCCACATTTCACTTGCCGGTTCGCTAACATTTATCTAAGATTTGTTCTGAAAATTTAGTTTATTATAACACACTGTTTGATACCGAAGATAACAGGTTTGCACACATGTTTCATGTGGAGTGAATGTTGTGTTGTTTCAAAACATCAGAAACGTAGTTGTACACATAAGATTTGACGCTGGAAGAGATACTGGCAGGTATGGCAGTTTCTCTGGCATAAATCGCAAAGTGCAGCTGAAATACTTGGGCCGAGGTCACAGCCTCAAGCAAGCTTCGAAGCAGGGTGGGTACTGCTACCCTTGATCCACTCACTCAATGTGTATCTGCAGAAATGATGTTGGTCATATCCTTACACAGTGTGTATTATATGAAAAATGTTCTGTTTTGGAGTCATATTCAGAGCTCCTCATTTTAGGGTAACAGACTCGATGAAATCAGTTTTTTTTTTTTTAATGCAATGGAGGTCTACGAAGAAGCAGACCAATGATGTGTTGACGACGTCATGAGTACTTGGCTCTATGTAAACTTCAGATTTCATTGCAGATTCCTTCACATCAGGCATTTAGAAATCTTCGGAATGTCTTGAGGAAAAAAAAATTAGAAAAGGAAGAAAAAGTCAAACGAAAAAAATGCCATAATGATGCGCAAATACAGAAACGTCATTGGCCAAAGACTCATGCTTCCCACTTGCTCCAATCCCACCTGTCCCTGTCCTCTTCCCCTCATATTCCCCTTCTGAAAAACTCTCAGACCCACAGACATAGAGTTCCGACCGATTCCAATACTCCCTTGTTTTGAGGTAGGACGTTCAATGTGAGGTCAGCCACGTTCATGTTCAAAAAAAAGAAGTGGATCTGAGCCCAGCAGACTCTGCTGTCAAGGTGACATTATCCTTAAGACCTCAGCTAGATGTAGAAATAACGTTTAAGGCTGAAGATCCACAGTTTAATGGCTATGCTAGCACTGGACTGTCGTGTTCACTACATCATGGGCATGCTGTTATGGAAGGTGAAACTTTACCGTCTTCTGTTGCTTATTTGTTGACCTGAATGCGATAATCATTTACTGCAGAATAGACAGAGAGGATTTTCTAGCGGTAAGAAAAACTGACCGCATGAATGATTTGAACTCACGATCGTCAGCTTTACAGACCATTTGAGTAAGGGCATTGCTGTAGAAAGACTCATGAAAAAAAAAAAGGTGGGGAGCTCTGCATAATGTATGTCTGCCAAGAGAACTGGTGTATTCTGCACCTGTCAAAAGAACAGGTACTGTTTGTACCCTTGTAACAAGAATCTGTCAGAAGAACAAATACCATTTGTAAGTTTGTAACAGGAATCTGTCATAAAGAAAAATACCATGTGTATCCACGGAACACCTGTATACAATAATCACAAAATACGCGCGCGCGCGCGCGCGCGCGCGTGTGTGTGTGTGTGTGTGTGTGTGTGTGTGTGTGTGTGTGTGTGTTTGAAAACGGTTATATTTTTGTGACCTCTTACTTGTCATAAGCTTTGATGTGTAATTGCCAACAGAATAATTATTATTTGTACCCTCATCACAGTGCTGTGTAATAATCAGGAACCTTTACTAATTTGTGGCAGTTTGAATTTGTACAGTACACACTTTACTCATTACTTACTACCACAGAATTACTTTTTTCCTTTTGATCACAGGGTTGGTGGCTTTCACACTAACATTACATATGTACCTACATGTTCCTGAATTAAAGGTTTTCAGACCCACAGACATAGAGTTCCACGGTTCGATTCCAATACTCCCTCCTCCTCCGTCTTCTCCATACGTTATCCTTTCCATCAATTTTGCAGTGTGATGGTTGTAAACAAGACTTTCTCTGTATTGATTTTTTGTTTCAAAGGCTTCATAGTCCACGCAAGCTGGTGGTGGCGGGGGGGGGGGTGGGGGGGGGGGGGGGGGGGGGGGGGGGGGGGGGGGGGGCTGTCGTCGTTTGAACGTGACAGTACCCGCCAAAAGAGGGGGGATTCACTCACACTACTCCAGGGTTGAGCCATTATTGTCTCCATCAGGAAGTTTAGTTGTAAGTATCCTGCTTCTGTCAGACCAGGACAGGCCGCCACTGAACTCCATTGGAGCGAATTGATATGAGTGGAGTGCCTGCCCTGATGGACTGGGTGTGACGACCTTGCCCCTCACGAACTGCCGGATGAGGCAGCGAGAGAGACTAGTCGGATCGTGGCTGTAAAGGAGGGGGATAAGGGGTGGGAGTGGGGGGGGGGGGGGGGGGGGGGGGGGGGGGCGGGAATAAGCGACATGGAGTTATACCACCAAAGGACACGGCAATTGGAAAAGAGAAAAAAAAAACTTACCCTGTTTTGTTTTTGATTGTAAGTCGTAACCACTGAATGTTTTTCTTCTTCTTTTTCATCTTCTTTTCTTTTCCAAAGTCTAAATAAAATCAGGGATATTTTAACATTTACTCTGGTAAGAAAAGCTAATATGTCAGAAAGTGGTGTTTTTTGTTTGTTTGTTTTTTTTTTGTGCTTTTTTTTTTTTTTTTTTTTTTTTTTTTTTGTCAGTACATGATCTTGTCTTACAGGGTTCAATGTGGATATAGCCAAAATCGGTGTTTGGTGATTAACATGAAGTCCAGTACATGGGTCTTGACTGTTGTTGACATTTATTATGGCGTTTATTATCATCTGCCAAAACAATAAGTGCCAAAGCATCTAAACCGTGAAATGAGTTGGTCAAAAATTCTCATTTGTGCATGTATGGGGAACTGATATTATAATACTTAGACACTGATCTGCGAGAAAATGAATTCCATAGTATCTTGTAAGTCATACATGTACTGTTTTTACTTTTTAAGGCCAGTCCGACATTACAGTGTGTTCTGTATGGCCTAAGTTGGACCCGACTGAAACAAAAAACCGGTCGTAAATAATAAAAAAAAAGGGGGGATGGGGGTGGGGGGAGGGGGATTGTCAAGCAAAAAGAGCACTGCCCTACGTTAGGTTCAATGACGTAATCTCTCTGTGCAAAGTAAAACGCGCTCTATCCTTTTTGGCAATGGTTCCTATATGGACAAAACACGTGTGTTACATCATTTAAAATGAGGTACAATCAATACATATTTTTTCTTTATATTAACAGTTATCATGGCAGCTTGCCTGACAAAAAAAAGCTCGGCTTCTTTAACCATGTGCAAACCTTGATAGCAACGGCACCGGAGCAGAACTGTTTCCTGTCTATCATATCATTCTTGAAAAATGTCGGCTCTTTCAACCTTGTACAACCCTTACTAGCAACAGGATTTGAGCAGCAGAACTGCGTCCTCACCATCATAGTGTTCTTTAGTGAAATACGGTGTGCCTTAGTTTGTAGGCTTTCCACAGGTGCCGTGTTAAAGGATGAGAGTGTTCTTCAGAACCCTCCAAGTGTATTGAGTTATGATCGGATGAAATCAGTCTGTAATCTCTCTCTCTCTCTCTCTCTCTCTCTCTCTCTCTCTCTCTCTCTCTCTCTCTCTCTCTCTCTCTCTCTCTCTCTCTCTCTCTCTTCAGGTACAAATTTACAGGTATAACCGCAAGGTGCAGTTCAAGTATCAACCCCAGGGTCATTCGAAATGTGATGGCGAAAAGCAACCCAGTATGAATAGCATCAGAATTTTTTTTTCTTTCTTATTTATTTTTCGTTTTGTGTTTTCTTAATTTGCTTCGTTTTGTGTTTTCTTAATTTTTTGTTTCTTATGTTATGTTGTTGACAGTTGTTCTCACTCTTGTTTTCAATGTCTTTGTAGGGGAAAACTGAGGTGGCCCGTTGTTATTTTGTTGTTGTTGTTGTTGAGTTATTCTAAGTTCAGAATTCTGAGTATCAAGAAACGTAACACATTTACAAGTGCAGGGCAAGTAGTTTGCGAACTTAACGACATAGTGCAACCATTCATTTATGCATATTTATCAGTAACAGTATGCGTATTTATCAGGTGTATTCTGTGTGCATTTTTTTCTTTCTTTCTTCTCGCTCATCGTCTGAGACACGTCAGTGGCACTACCCTCACGTGGTTTATTGCGGCTTCTCCGTCCACAGCCACACCCTAGCTTGCCTCACCTCAGCCCGCAGCCAGCAATCCACAGGGAACAGTCAATGTCATCAAGAGGGCACCCACCAAGAGGGGGCACGTGCACTCACCGCTGCCGGGTCACTACGGTGATGTTGCGTAGTAGCTGCTGCGATCTAGCGCACGCAGGACACCACACATAGCCCCCCTTCCCCCCCTCCCCCCCTTCCCCCCCTTCCCATCCCCCCCCCCATCCCCACCCCCTGACAACGATAATATTGAGTCGCACAGCCACTGTGAATGATTGAGTCCCACAGCCACTCTCACCCCCCCCCTCCCCCCCCCCCCCCCCCCCCCCCTCTCTCTCTCTCTCTCTCTCTCGGGAGGGCACCACCATGTCCGTCCAGCGACAGATTCCCACGAAGTCGCCAATACCGGTGTCCTCGACATTTACTCACCGAGGGCATAAACGTTAAGAGGAAATCAAAACTGAGGTCACCATGAGAGCAGGCATGAAAGGTCATAGAATTTTAGACTTTTTTTTCTGCCAATCGATTGACATGTCCCAGCGTCAACCACGCTGAGAGAAATACAGACTCCTGCAGAGCTGGTCAGGAAATTTGAGCAACACTTTAAGAGGCGTATCCATGGAGGGGATGAAAAAACACTACTGTGTGGTACCAGTCTTCCGATCAGAGCAGACCCCAAAGTAAACTGAACTCTTCGGGTCAATCGGGTCAGAAACAATTTCCCCACGAGGAAATGGCTTTGACGAGAATCGAACCCACGATCTCCCCATCCGGTGGCTAGTCAGTGCTCTTTTTCAGTATGCGCTGCTGAATTTAGATTAAGGTGAATACTGGTTTGTTTGTTTGTTTTGTTGAACTTTTTGTTTCTTTACTTCACTGTCAATGTACTGAAGTATTTCAAACTTTACAACATTAACATTCTTTCTTTGAATGTTGTGAGTACATGTATTTGCATGAATGCTTGCATATGCTTCTATGTATGTGTCGGGAGGTGATGATGCGCATTTGTGCATGGCTATACGTTCGCATTCTGCATGATCACAACCACCTGCGTTCTTCAGTTGTACGCTGCGTAGGCATGCCACAGCCTCTTTCCATACAAATTGTCTCCCCACCTTTAGGAGGTTCTGTGCAGGTTACTTCCCTGTTCAGGCATTCTCGCTGACTGTGCCTATTTAATTATTATTATCTTCTTAATTTGTCGTTTATTTTTCACTGCCGATTACTGCACCTCTGATTTTTCGCTCATTCTTCTGTCTTTGTTCTTGAAAGTCTTTTACGCTGCTTTCCCTTACTGCCATCATACCATGCAAGGTTGGGCTTTTTTCTCTCTGTCATTTGGCGATTGGGGTAATGAGCTTGTACACACTGTCCAGTATGAGCAGTAGCTTCCATTCTACACTATTTATATGCCCTTACAGACTTTGTTTTTCAAATTGTAATTTTATTACATTCAAAATGTTTTTCATTACTTTTTCCCTCATGCTTTGCAGTTTGGGGTTGACAACTTAAGGCGAATGTCCGGCGCTTCCAGCTCCCAGCACATTCTAGTTTTTTAATCAAGTAAAGGTGCCCATGGTGGAACTACCATCTTATTTATTGATTGAAACATGTAAATAGTGTCTTCCTTTCTCTCTGTAGTTAAAGGTGCCAATGGTGGAATTACCATCCTATTTATTGATTGAAGTCATGTAAATAGTGTCTTCCTTTCTCTCTGTAGTTAAAGGTGCCCATGGTGGAACTACCATCTTATTTATTGATTGAAAACATGTAACTAGTGTCTTCCTTCCTCTCTGTTTTCAGGATGTGGGACTACTTCCTGCACGGAGGCAGCTTTGAATAGGTCCTGTGTAATCGGTTGAGATACATTAATCGAACTACAGCTAGATTCATTGGAAACCACAAGAAGGAAAGGGGGAAGGGTGCGGGGGATGATCACCTCCGGGGTGATCATATCATAGTTTTTCCCACAGACGAATGCTACGTAACTGAACTGTTCCGTGAAATAGAGTATAAACTTGTGTGGATTGGGCTGTTTATTACCTTCACACATCAGTTGCTGTGTGTTGAGCAGAATTTCATAAAAAGTGCTGTCTGGTTAAAAGTGAAGCAAATCTGATGTGTTGAAAAAAACTGATTCCATGATCTGACTTTCCAGGTTCAAGATGAGGAGAAACGTCTTCCCGCTAGAACATCGGCGTCAAATACTGATAGCACTTGATAGATTCATGACAGTTGTCAACTTGTAAACATATCATTTTGTTCTTTTTTCCGTCAAACAGAAAACTCTATGACAGTTGTCAGCTTGTAAACTTATCTTTGTGTTCTTTTTTTTCCCATCAAAAGAAAACTCTCAGACGTAAAAAAAAAAAAAAAAAAAGAAGTCCACATACAGAGAGACACACTTCCGTTTATACGAAGCACAAATTTGAAAAGGAATATGGTCAAACGACCAAGAAACATTTCTTCTTTTTTTTCTTCCTCAGTAATTATTGTCGTTCTGCAGATGACGTACCAAAAGATCCGTCACTGCTGCTGATTCTGAAATGGGGAGGGGAGCTCACTCCGGCAGGCAGGATTCAGGCGGAACATTTGGGCAAAGCTTTCCGAACTTTGTATCCAGGAGGGCAAGGTAAGGCAAGATCTCTCGGGGTGAGAGCAAACTCTCTGTCTCTCTCTCTCTCTCTCTCTCTCTCTCTCTCTCTCTCTTATTGATATAGGTCGGTACCCTTGCAATTATAAATTTTAGTTTCAGAGTCTGTCTGCTGTCTCTGTCTGTCTGTCTGTCTGTCTGTCAGTCTGTCTGTCTGTCTGTCTCTCTCTCTCTCTCTCTCTCTCTCTCTCTCTTTCTCTGTCTGTCTGTCTCTCTCTCTCTCTCTCTCTCTCTCTCTCTCTCTCTCTCTCTCTCTCTCTCTCTCACCATTTCCCTTCAACATTTAATTATAATTATGACATCTCCCATAATGATATGTTGTTTTTTTTCTGCTGGATAAGTTTAAGGGACCCAGAGAGGACATGTACTAAACGAGGAAGATGCAATAAGAAAACAGCCTGGATGAAAGCACAAACAATGTATACCCATATCAAAATTTGTATCATATTCCAAACTCCCATTCCTTCTATTCGCATGTCAACCCATCTCTCCGAAAGAAGATGTTCCAAGCATGCCCACCATATATCCCGTACATCTCACACAGTAACGACAACTGGAAAAAACGAACAAACGCAAATTCACCTGTATTCAAGACTGGCACAGCCTTTTCGGTCTTGAATATAGTCCACAAACACACGGAACCGTAACAAATACAGGTAACCTCGAATTTGACTGGTATGAAAGGAAATCTTGAATGAGGCAGGCAGGAGTAAACAATGAAAGACAAACAAGCAGGGTAACTCTCGCTCTTCTTGGTGAAATCAAGAATTGTTCAGTGGGCAGGGCTGCCCTTTTCGATAACCACACATGCCAGCATGCTGCTGTCGGGTGTTCAGTGAGGTTAGCATACTGCCTGCACGTAGTCTTTACTCGCGAGCGAATCACCATTACTGTACTTAAACCTGAACAGTCCGACACTACAAGCAGTGGACACACGTGGCGAACGGTTGGTCAGCACTGAAACAGGAAGCAGAAAGAGAGAGCCAGTCAGATCAGTTGAAGTGGCCAATGCCTGCTCATATATATAGTGGTACTCAGGCTCGCAAATGCAAACAATGGTTATTCTCCCTGCTTCACATTCATGGTCCTATGTCATGCTGTCCGGCCTCCAGCAGGGACGATTGTAAGAAAGAAGGAGGTGGGGGGGGGGGGGGGGTAAGGGGTAAGGGGGGGGGGGGGGGGGGGACTGGCATGAAATATATTTGAAGTCAAACCTGATAGGGCTTGTAGCCTTCCTATGAGGATTGTGGAGTTTTTGAGCATTGGCGCTTAATAGTACTGGTAATCTTTTTTAAATACAGGAATTAACTCGTAACACACGTGCACGTTTGCGTGCGGGATTGCGCACTCGTGCGCGCACACACACACACACATACACATGCATGCACGCACGCACGCACGCACGCACGAGCGCACACACATACACATACACATGTATTCGCTCACATAAAGACGTGCGCACGCACACATACACACGCAAACATACACACACAAACGCGCGCGCGCGCGCGCACACACACACACACACACACACACACACACACACACACACACACACACACACACGCACACACACACACACAATCAAACATGGTGAAGAATGCACACACTTCACTAGTATTCCTGTTTGGAGTAAAACTGAGAGCCAGTCTAATCAGCAGACGAATGTCTTGGAACATATGCAGTGAATATCTGTCAAGCAAACGGCCAAGATGCTTTTCCTCCCCCTCTGTGCTTCATCCCCCCCCCCCCCCCCCCCCCCTTATCCCTCTCCACCCCCACCCCCACCCCCATCCCCACCGCCCACCACCCACCCCCACCCCCCACCACACACACATTTTGGAGAAAATTCTTAATGGAAAGAAATTTATAAGATAAACCAGTTTTTTTTTTTGTTTGTTTGTTTGTTTGCTTTTCGTGGTTGTGATCTTTTTTTTCTTTTCTTTTTTTTTTAAACGATGCAGTCTTTAATGGAAATACTCCAGCAGCAGATTCTGTATGCACAGTTCTATGGAATGTCTTACAATGCTGAAGACGACGAAGGTCAAAACTATTAAACACTAAGAAGAAGCAAACGTACGGACCTTTTGATAAGGAGACTTGCTGGATGGAAGTGGGGAAGGCTTTGAGGCAACAGAAAGCCGACTGGAAAAGAATGTATTGATATGAATGCAGGCAACGCAACCTTAGAACTGATTCTACAGACAGTGCTTGATCTGTTCTAGCAGGTGGCCTCGTGGACTCTTGATGGTTGTCAAAACTCCCCATGGACGACTAGGGCACGGACCACAACAGGATGACCCTGGGTGTAGATTGGTACGGGGTCCGGGACCAAACGGCCTGAGAGTAAATCCACCGAGAAAAATGGACTTCAACAATTTTGAATAACGGAGCATTTGTTTAATAATGATAACATAATCATAATCATAATCATAATAATAATATAGTATTTTAAAAGCGCCTTACAAAGGTTCTAGGCGCTGACAGTCCACATTCTCGTGAACACAACGGGTTGCCTACCTGGGTAGTGCCGACGGAAGAGCTGCCTGCCGGCGCTTCATTCAGTCGTTTACCGTGTCATCAAGTCAATATTGTTCCCTCAATTTCCTTCCTTCCTTCATTCATTCATGCTATGTGTAACGCGTCATTCATACTAACGGTCAAACTGACCTTCTCTTCCGAAAGTTGGTGATGGAATTTTACATGTGTGCAAGATGTTATGCGTGCGTTCACACACGGAACCTCGGTTTATAGTCTCATGGAATGACTGTTTGGAAAATGGAGTCCGCACCAATGTTAAGTCCGAGGGGAAAAATCCCCCTGTACGGAAACGGCCCGGCGGAGATTTAAACCCGCAACCGCCGGATCACCCAGATTACCAGTCCGGCGCTGTACCAACTGAGCTATTCCGGCCCCGGAGCACGTGTTTTCCGCCCTGTCCTTATCTGTTTTCAAATGTGTGACAGAAGTGACCTTTGTTCCAGAAAAGTCCAGACAGGGGTTGACCCGTCTCCTGACAATGGTTGACTGCGCAGGTCAGTTTGAGGCTCCAGGCCTGGGGTTCCTCCGTCTTCACAGCACCTTCAGGCACGACCTCAAGATCTATTCCTCTGACGAGGGCCGGGTGCAGATGACCGCAGCAGCCTTCACTAAGGTATAGAGGACAGAGGAACCTCTCTTCGACGATCTTGACGTTGTCATGAAAATGCAGTCTAGGGTCCATGCAGTGAGACTACTGACCGCAACAAGACGGCGAAAAGCTCAGAACTTATCAGAACGTTACTGTTCGATACGTGGAAGAGAGCTTGAATTTCGTTTCAGACCGCGATCAGCTTTCAAAGTTCAAATGTCGTGTTTAGTACAATACGAGAGAGTTTTTGTTGGTCCGGCGAGATCTCATTCACTACACGAAAGGGGGCCAAAATTGCTTGTTGGGAAGCCACGGAGTGACGAGAGATAGGGGGAAGGGAATGGGTAGACGAGACGTTTGGGGGGGGGGGGGGGGGGGGGAGGGGGTTCCAGAAAGTACAGAATTAGCTTTAAAGGAACTGATGCTGGCATTCTTCGGGTTTCGGGTTTTTTTTTCTTTCAACGATTCACTCACTCACGGCAGAAGTCTTCACAGATTAGGGAAAGGCCGCTAGGCCAATTTCAGAGATATAATCTGTCACAGAATTGTGGTCTTTATAACGTAGGGAATGTCGTTCGGAGGGGTGTTAACGGAAGTTATACTGTAGTCCTAATTTCCATTTACCAAAGTATTGAGTAATTTGGATTAATGAAAACAAAGGTTCGCGCTGGTATAGTCAGTAAAGCTTTTTTGTTGTTGTTGTTTAATTCAATAGGCATGATTTTATATCCATTTCTTTATTTCAGACTTAAGAAAAGGCATGCTGTCCCTG
>JADBJO010003843.1:32500-35000 GCA_016801955.1 Conus betulinus
ACTCTCATGTCAACATGGGATGGGTAGTCTATGGAATGTGTTGTGTTGTGGAACTCTCTCTGTCTTTCTCTCCTCTCTATCTCTGTGGCACCAAGAATTTGTTTGTTTTTGTTTTGTCGTTGTTGTTATTGATGTTGTTTTATAGCGTTCTCTAACGTTTTGGAGTGAATGTGTCGTTCTGTTGTTTTGATTTTTCTTTAAGTGAAGCACAATTTCAGTTAGCTAACACACACAGGCGCGCGCTGGCACGCACACACACTCACACACATACACACACACATACGCACGCCCCCCCCCCCCACACACACACACACACACGTACACACACACACACTGTGTCTGTCTGTCTGTCTGTCTGTCTATCTCGCTTTCTCTGTCTCTCTCACTGTATCTGTTTTCTCTCTCTCTCTCTCTCTCTCTCTCTCTCTCTCTCTCTCTCTCTCTCTCTCTCTCTCTCACACACACACACACACACACACACACACACATACACACACACACACACACACACACACACACACACACACATACATACACACACACACACACACCACACACACACACGCACGCACGCAGGCACGCACGCACGCACGCAGGCACGCACGCACGCACACACACACACACACACACACACACACACACACACACACACACACACGCTTATTTTCCCTTCTCTGTTCGCTGTTGGTCCGTTTTCGGGCTCCGGAACAGAGGCAAGACATGACGGAGGCAGGTCGATCCGGCAGCGGCCACATGGCGCGACAGGTCGAAACACCATTGGCGCCGCACAAAGCTGGATACATTGCAAGCAAGGTAGGAGTATGGTAAAAAAAAAAAAATCTCAAGTGATGAGGATGGCAGAGTCTCAAAGGAAGGGAATTGATTGTATTCATTCCTCCTCTTTTTATTTTCATTTATTTATTTACTTACTTACTTGTCTGTATATCTATTTATCTATTTATGTACTTTTGTTTAAAGTCTGTTCTCGTATTATTTGTCTCTGGATACATTGTATTTGTTCCTCCTCTTTTATTTCCTTTCTTCTTTTTTTTTTTTTTTTTTTTTTTTTTTGGGGGGGGGGGGGGGGGTTCATGTGTTTGCTTGCTTGCTTCTTTAAATGCTGTACTCTCTTCTTAGTTCGCTGTCTTTTTTTTTTTCTATTTTTTTTTTTCTTCCCCTCCTCTATCTTCCCCATTTCTTTACGCCTCCCTCTTCTTTTTCCTTTCTGTTAAAACTGAACTTTTTCAGACAAAATACAATTTTTGCTGTGAAGACTGTCTGATCACTGATGTGGTTTTGTTTCTCTCTCTTTCTCTTTTTCTCTCTTTCTCTCTCTCTCCTCTCTCTCTCTCTCTCTCTCTCTCTCTCTCTCTCTCTCTCTCTCTTTTTTTTTTTCGAATAAGTTGGCAGCGTTGGCCGATACCTTTATGACAAACAGGAAGCGGGAAGATTACCCTACCACCACTACCACCACCACGTCTACCACGACCGCCACCGCCACAGCCACGGCCAGCGCACCACTTGTTCTTACACCACGCAGCCCGCATCCATAGCTGGAGAACACAATGAAAGTGTTGTGAGCAATCTGCTGGTGTTGTCAACCAAAGGATCTGCCTTCATTTTTTTTTTTTTTCCATTAGTTTTGTTTAGTCTCTGTAGTAACTCTCACTTTCGTGGTTTTTGTTGGTGGTGGTGGTGGTGATGATGGTGATGGTGGTGGTGGTGGTGGTGGTGTCGTTGTTGTTTGTTGGTTTGTTTTTAGAATATTTTGCTCCCCTTTTCCTCAGCTTTCCGTGTGTGTGTGTGTGTGTGTGTGTGTGTGTGTGTGTGTGTGTGTGTGTGTGTGTGTGTGTGTGTGCTAAGGAGTTGTATTACAACGATCTGTTTTTTGTTTTTTTCTGTTTGTTTTAATTGGATTTGTTTCGTAATTTTGTTTTGTTGGGATGTTTTGCTTTCCTTGCATGAAACATTTTTTTTCATGTTAAATTGACAAGAAACTGTTCAGCAGCTGTCTGGTTTTTTCTTTGTTTTTTTTTTTTTTTTCGTTTGCTTGTTTTGTTTTGTTTATTCATTGAATTTCCTAGTAAGTTTCTCCATCGGTTTTCTCTGTAATGAAATATTCTGATGTCCTTTTTATCAAACAGATATGTGTTGTTATCATGTTAACAAGGTGGCAGCAGACTGATTGGATTATTTTCAAGTACATTTATTTCTATTTTTTATGGTTAATTCTTTTTAATCTTTGTTAATCCAGATTTTTTGGTGTTGAGAACAAAGAGTTGTGTTTCTTTGATTTCATTGGTAATTTTTTTTTTCATTTGTTATTTTTTTCCCCCATTTACTCAGCAGATTTCTGTATTTGTTAACAAAAAAAATCGTGGCAGTCCAACATGCTTTTTTTCCCATGGATTTATTCCAGACAGATTTCTTTTGTCTTTAAACGGAAGATTCTGGTTCCAGTGCGTTGGGAATTGACTTTAACCGGAAAGTCACTTCTCTC
>JADBJO010003843.1:40000-50000 GCA_016801955.1 Conus betulinus
TTGTTGGCTTTCATGCAAGTGGTATGGATGACACGTTACACATAACATGCACCCTGCGTAAGAGATTGAAAGAATGGAGGAAGTAAGGAAATTGAGTGAACGATATTGACTGGATGACACGGGAAACGACTGAATGAAGCGCCAGCTGGCAGCTCTTCAGTCGGCACTACCCAGGTAGGCAGCCCGTTGTGTAAACGAGTGTTGATTGTAAAGCGCTTAGAGCTTGGTCTCTAGCCGAGAATAGGCATATATAAGTATTCATTATTATTATTTATTATTAAGTGAGTTTCCAGTGCTGACAGTCTCATGTGTTACGTTCCAGTCCTGTACCGCCAGCACTCCTACCCGATGGAGAAGCAGAGGCTGGCGGACGTGAAGCAGTTCTTTAATCACCATGGTAACTGCTTCCACCCGACATTCTGCTGTCGTCAGTCTGTGAGCGCTGTGTTCATAGGAACGCCATGATACCGGAAATATTGTTTTCAGTGTAACGATATTCATTGTAATTATGATTATTTCGCAAACGAATCAACATTTCCATCCAACCCACTTTCCTTGCCCCATTTCTCTTTTCTTTCCTTCTAATAGTGGCCTGCATGAAATGTTGAAAAAAAAAAAAAACAAAAAAAAAAAAAAAAAAGCATGAGCTGGGTGTAGACACAAACGCCAGCATGTGTAGCTGAAGACTAAAGTGCATACAGAGGGGACAGATGTTGAGCTGCAGGAAACTGGACAGCAAAAAACTATTGATATAGAATGAAAGTGAAGTGTGACGCCCCTTTTTCTGTCAGTGTGTGTGCGTACGTGCGTGTGTGTGTGCGTGCTTGCTTGCGTGCGTGCGTGCGCGGGTGTGTGTGTGCATGTGGTTTTACTGCGGTAGCGGTTTGTCTATTGGATGAGGGATGCGGGGGTCTGCTAGTTCCAAAACTATTCCTCTGACAGTGGAGACAGCTGCTGCGGAATCCCTGAGTTCATATGGTATGATCTTTATTACTATTGTTATTTTTTTTTTTTAATTTTTTATTACTATTATTATTATTAAATGCTCGTTCAATATCTATGACCAGTCTCGTCAGGTTGCGGAATTTCCAAACAATGAATCAACAAATTACCAGAATTAGAGAGAGAGAGAGAGAGAGAGAGAGAGAGAGAGAGAGAGATGACAATAATGACAATTTTATTCATGTCAGGGCCATGACCACTCATGAAGGGGGTAGGCAAACTTCATATCAAATGAACGAAGTAAGCGGGGGTGGGGATGGGGGGGTGGAAACCTACATCTTCTATAGGAAAAAACATATATATGTAAATCTTGGAGCTTTGTGCAAAAACAGTGACAAATTCCAAACATCATCATGTCTGGTAGGTGGCATCAGCGCGTACAGTTTAAACAGACATGGCTCTCGATAACATTTGGCAGGAATAATTTCTCTCAAACTTCACTTGGCGCCGTTTTGAGGACGGGGAGGGGGGGGGGGGGGGGGGGGGGGGGGGGGGAGAGAGAGAGAGAGAGAGAGACCGATAGACAGACAGGCAGACAGACAGAGAAAAACTGTTGATCAGCTGTTATTGTGTGGGGGGGCGGCGTGCATGCGTTCTGTGCTTCGCGTGTGTGTGTGTGTGTGTGTGTGTGTGTGTGTGTGTGTGTGTGTGTGTGTGTGTTGCAGCCCTGGAAGGCTTCATTAACGTGCCTCAGCTGTGCCCCTTGGAGACGCTGCACAACACCCTGACCTTGCACGAGGTCAACGAGTTTCTGAACCGTGTGCTTACCGTGCAGTTCCCGTCTCCTGAGAGCTCCTTCGCCTCCTCCGACCTCAAGGCCCCCCTCCCACAGTATCCCCAGCGCAAGCGTGAGTGTGGCTGGTCCCGGGTTTTAACCAGGGAAAGTGCCTGTGGTGTCTTGACCCCCTCCCCCCCCCCCCACAGTATCCCCAGCGCAAGCGTGAGTGTGACTGGTCCCGGGTTTAACCAGGGGAAAGTGTTTGTGGTGTCTTGACCCCCTCCCCCCCTCCCACAGTATCCCCAGCGCAAGCGTGAGTGTGACTGGTCCCGGGTTTAACCAGGGGAAAGTGTTTGTGGTGTCTTGACCCCCTCCCCCCCTCCCCACAGTATCCCCAGCGCAAGCGTGAGTGTGACTGGTCCCGGGTTTAACCAGGGGAAAGTGTTTGTGGTGTCTTGACCCCCTCCCCCCCCTCCCACAGTATCCCCAGCGCAGCGTGAGTGTGACTGGTCCCGGGTTTAACCAGGGGAAAGTGTTTGTGGTGGTTTGACCCCCTGCCCCCCCCCCCCCCCCCCCAGCATCCCCAATGCAAGCGTGAGTGTGACTGTCCCGGGTGTAACCAGGAGAAAGTGTCTGTGGTGTTTTGATCCCCCCCCCCCCCCACAGTATCCCCAACGCAAGCGTGAGCATGACTGGGCCTGGGGTTAACCAGGGGAAAGTGTCTGTGGTGTCTTGACCCCCTGCCCCCCCCCCCCCCCCCCCCCAAGTATCCCCAACGCAAGCGTGAGTGTGACTGGGCCTGGGGTTAACCAGGGGAAAGTGCCTGTGGTGTCTTGACCCCCCCCCCCCCCCTCCCCCCCCACAGTATCCCCAGCCCAAGCGTGAGTGTGACTGGTCCCGAACTGAACCAGGGGAAAGTGTCTGTGGTGTCTTGAACCCCGCCTCCCCTCCCCCCCCCCCCCCCCCCCCCCCCCCCCCCCAGTGCAAACGTGAGTGTGGCTGGTCCTGGGGTTAACCAGGGGAAAGTGTCAGTGGTGTCTTGAACCCCGCCCCACCTCCCCTCCCCCCCCCCCCCCCCCCCCCCCCAGTGCAAACGTGAGTGTGGCTGGTCCTGGGGTTAACCAGGGGAAAGTGTCAGTGGTGTCTTGCCCACCCCCACCCCCCCACCCCCACAGTAGCCCCAGTGCAAGCGTGAGTGTGGCTGATCCCCGGAATGAACCAGGGAAAGTGTCTGTGATGTCGTCTTTGTGTGTTGTTCTCTCTCTCTCTCTCTCTTCTCTCTCTCTCTCTCTCTCTCTCTCTCTCTCTCTCTCTCTCTCTCTCTCTCGCTTAGGTTTGAAAGGTGATATTTCCTTTATAATTACAGGTATTTTCTTTTAGAATACTGAATTGAAGTCAAGTGTGTGTGTGTGTGTGTGTGTGTGTGTGTGTGTGTGTGTGTGTGCTTATGTTTGTGTGAGTGTGTGTGTGACTGTTTGTGCGCGCGCGTGTGTGTGCATGTGTGGATATGCGTGCGTACGTGCGCGCGCACGCGCGTGCGCGTGTGTATGTGTGATGGGCGATGGTTCATTCACTCGATCATTGAAGTGGTTTATGCACCTAGTTATTAAAAGTAGGGTATGCTTCCCATCGATGAACATGGTTCAAACATTCATTTATAGTTATTTTAGATGTACGGGGAAATGATGTGTACACTCACGTGTGTTCCTCATAGAAGTGAAAGACAAGACAAGTAAGTCATTTATCCCATCACAAAAATCATTCATCCACCCAAACTTCATTCGTTCAACCAGTCAGAGAAACTGTTCACACACCAAGAATTGAAAAAGCATGCGCACCCAAATATAGAACATGTACATGTCTGTTCCACAAATGAATGACATTTTTGTGATTTATCATTCCAAGGCAGACCCAAAGCAAAGCTGTATGAAATATAAGCATCGAACTTGATCAAATAAAGGGAGGGGGTGCGTTCTTTCATTTTTAGTATCAAAACCTGCCATGATGTGCGGCTCCCTAAGCTTCGTGAATGGTGCAGAAAACTAGTAGAGGAATGGACGAAAAGCTCATTTTTCTTGAAGGATTTGAGCGAAAAAGTGTGAACGATATCTTGCAGACTTCATCAGATCCAGAAAAATAAAGTTACTACATAAACCTACGCACTAAGTTTTCAACGCGTGGAAAACGATTCTTCCTCTCTGATGTTTAACTCTCTGGGAAAGAAATGATCAAAGTCACAACTGCCAGAAGTAACAACTTTATGCAAACTACATAAGCCTGCGAACTAAGGATTCAAAGCGTCGAAAAATATTCTTCTTCCTCTCTGATGTTTATTTGAGAAAAAAAAAAATTTTCAAAGACACACATGCCAGAAGCAAGAAAGCAGCTTCCTATTTAGTTCAGAGCATTCAGTTCAGTTTTCTCAATAAAAAATAGATGTCATGTTGTCGGAGAGTCTCTCCTCGTTTTCGTTCAATCAGCATGTTTTATTACACAGATTCAGACAAATGATTTATACAGTCAGCTGGTAAATTTTTTTTTGCACCCTAGCAATCCTGTGAAGTCGATTCGGGAAGTTGCCGGTTTGCCAGCACGGATGACGTCACGCGGCGGTTCTGCAGTGAAGTTGCATTGATGTGTCAAGGTCTGTCACAAGCTGCGGGCACTGTGCTCGGCACGTGCCAGTCGAGTTTAATACCCAGCGGTGCAAAGCGACATCTTTGCTTTTACATGGCGGCTAGCGATCGTGAATGAACATTTTGCAGCAGCAGACAGCTCAAACCATTCAAGGAAAACAAAAATGTGTATAAAAAGTTCAGTTGACCACCCATTACGCTAGCGGTCCTCTCACTTCTCGCTTTCTCTGCAACAAACCTGTCCGCAGCCACATGCACTTTCTGAACTCCCGCTGAAGAGTTCCTGCAGCTGCGGAACAGGCGACCTCTCCTTGTCACGATGGCCACTCAGTGAGTTGATGTCCTTCCTTCCCCCACAGCCCAGGCGGCAGACGTGCCCAGCTTTCCCACCTCCCCCTCCAGCTCAGGGCCGTCCACTCCGGTGTCCATGGTCAACCCCTTCTCGCTCTTCATGGACAGGTTGGCTGGCACCGACGTTGACGCTGCCGCCAATGCCGCCCCCCACATCCAGCCAGTCTGCTGACCAGCGGGCCGAGGTGGAGGACGGTAGGTTCTGGGCTGACGGACTGAGGAGGAGGGGGGGGGGGGGGGGGGGGGGGGGTGTCGGTGAGGTGATCGTTGAGTTGAAACGTGGTGAACGGGGATCAGGTGTCGGAAGCACTGGTGATGGTGAGCACAGTTCAACAACAGAAAGCGATTACCCTGGGGGGGGTGGGGGGGGGGGGGGGGGGGGGGGGTCGAGCATGATGGAGATAGTGGGTAATGCATATTGAAGAAAGTCGATAATACATGGTGGCGGTAGTGATGTGCAATGTGGCAGTGGTTAATGTATAATGAGGACATGGGGACGGTGGGTGATGTATGACAGGGTCAGAGAGCAATCCACACTACTGACACGGCAGAGGTCAGACTTGTGGGCCGGATCCCTCCACCTTGCCTTTCGCAAACTTGCTACCAGTACTAAAAAAAAAAAAAAAAAAAAAATGTTCCCACGGTACACTGAAAATGGGAGTTATGAATGAATCAGCGCCAACCTAATCACGACCAGAAGTCCACAACTGACTATGCGCAATGAACAAGCAGACTTTACAGTGTCCATGGAGGCATATTCTCCTCTGAGCGCGGCATGAAAACCCACAGAGCAAAACAGGGCTGTATGAAGACTGATGAGTGACCAGCAGCGCACCGCGCCATCAGATAAGGCGTCACTACGAAAAACCAAGGCCAGGATTCAAACCACCGTGCCACGTTCATCATTGAGACGGAATTTTACACAGGCTCTCGATGCCAACGCCAGAAACTCAGTTTGCCACCCGCAAGTACACAAGTGCGATGGGAGAAATTCGATGAAAAGAAACCAAGAATAATGCAAAAACAGGATGCGCCGAGAGGAAAGAGCGTTCTGGAGCACAAACTAACAACGTTTGGGGACAATGGATACGGAAGCTGTGGGGAATGTGGGGTGAAACGCAAAGGTTGCAGGTTCGTATCCCGGCCGCACCGTGAAAAAAAAATGGCAGCAGAGCGGCATTCGGGAGTCATGACCTGGATGCAGCTTGTCTTCCCCCCCCCCCCCCCCCCCCTAGAGTGTACGGAGTTCAGCGCCTAAACATGTGTCGGGGGGAGGGGGGGGGGGTCTTCTCTGTAGACCTTCTGTTCCATGCTCTCCCTAGAGGATCCTCCTACTGGGAGCAGTGCGTAAGAATGAGGACAGCGAGTAATGCCTGACGCTGACAGAAGTATTGTTTGAGGAGAACATGATGAGGACAACGAGTAAAGTGTGATGGTGACAGGAGGCCACGTATGATCGGAACGATTGGTGATGTACGATATTGTGCAATGAAAACAGCAAGCAAAATATATCAGGATCGTTGTGTGATATATACTGGGTGGGCAGTTCGAAATATGCGACAGGGGAAGTGGGTATTGTGTGGTGGATACAGCAGGTAATGTATACTGGTGACAGAGGGTAATGGGGGCAGTGGTTTTAACACTATAGGGTCAATGGGTAATGTACGATTGAGACATTGAGTAATGTGCTAAGGGGACGGTGAGGAATGAGATAGTGGGTAATTTCTGATTAAAAGAGATGGTGATTATGATGAGAACAGGGGCAGTGGTAATGCGTGATGGCGACAGCGACTTATACGCGGCGAGAACAGTGGCTAACGTTGGGGACAATAGACAATGTATATTTGGAACAGTGAGTACAATACCAGTGTACTTTTCGAAACTTTTTTTGTGTGCTGACCAAAAACTAACAACGTTGCAGCCTAGAGCAAACCTGTGTGAAAATGGATGAATGTCGACCCAGCTCTTGACAAATTATTTTTTCAAATAGACAGTACCTTGTCCGAGTTTGTCCGAGCGTAGATCCAAAGGAGCCGTTCGTGTAACGGTTGTGAGTGAATGTGCTGTAAAGGCCATGATATATTTTATATCCTTTGGTCTTGCTCAGTGCGGTGTGTGTTGTATATGACAACAGAATCTGAAGTGTGAATTTTCCTGTGTCTTTGTTCGCTCTCCAGTGAAAACTTTGGACATTGATGTGTGTGTGTGTGTGTGTGTGTGTGTGTGTGTGTGTGTGTGTGTGTGTTTCGTGTGTGTGTGTGTGTATGCGTGCGTGCGTGTGCGTGCATGCGTGCGCGCGCGTGTGCGTGCGTGCGTGTGTGTGTGTGTGTTTTCCGCCCCCCCCCCCCCCCCCCCCCACCCCCCGGTATCTGAGTGTGTAAAGCAACAAAACAGAAACAACAGTGTATAACCATGTGTTCGTTTTTCGTCGCCATGCCCACGCTGCTTTCCCTGACGCTGAACAACTCTTTGTGTAAAAAGGTCAGAACAGCAAGAAGACCCCTCCGATATCCGCCGTGGATGCGGGATGTCAGAACTTGGCAGTGTCATTCCACACAGCCGGCGACGACAGCAGCGCGGAGTACCTCACCAGGCCACTCTGGAACCAGCCCATCGCGCCCACCGCCTGCAAGGAACGGAGGCAGTCCGACGGGATGTCGCCGCCGCTCGGCAGTCCATCGACATCCACCGGTTCCGGGAGGGTTTCGGTGACCTTCGGTTCCAGAAGGTCTTCCGCGGCGTCTCAGTCGGGCGAGGAGTGTTGTTCAGGGTCTCAGTCCAAAAGTAAGAAAAGTATAAACAAGGGTGATAAAGTGTAAGCGACGCAGTGCTGTGGTTGCGAACTAAGCATCGCATCTTATAGGAAGAGAAAGACAGGTACGGTTTTTTTTTTGTTTTTGTTTGTTGTTTTTTTTTTTTTTTGCATCAGCTAGCCTGAAACCTTTGAAAATATCAGAGAAAAAAACCCTGTTAACAGTCGATGTAGATGAAAAAGGCAAATCAGCTCATTTATCCTGACAGGTACAGTGTACAAGCGAGTCTTGACCAATACAGTATCCAAGTGGTGAAAGTATGAGGCTGCCGTTACAGGGTTTGTTAGATCTGCTTATTACATATATATATATATATATATATATATATATATATATATATCATGTTCTGATCTCAGGTGGTTCAGTGGAACTGATTTTTGTTGTTGTTGCTTGTTGTTTGTTTCGTGTTCTGATCTCTGTGTGTGTGTAGACCACGCTCCTGCCTGAATACCACCACCACCCCTCCTCCCCTCCCCATCCCCATGTAAGAATACTTGCTTGCCGGGATCAGCCATGTAGGTTAAGAATTATATGATTTATATCAGTGTTTAGCGGGTTCTAGAAACTTTCCACGCACGCACGCACGCGCGCGCGCGCGCGCGTGCACACACACACACACACAAGCACGCACGCACACACAAGCATGCACGGACTTATGCGCTTGCACACACACACGCGTGGCACGATCCACGCGTGCTGCACAAATGTACACATACATACACGTGCCCACACACGTACATATGATATACAGTTCTTAAATACTGGATTTGCAAATCGATCCAATGATCGAAATGTCCACTGAACTAATGCTCGGTTGAGAATGAGGCTCAAATCGGTAACGATGAGGCTTTGCAAATCGATCCACCATGATAAACATCTTCACGTGTTTCCAGAACTGCGATGTTTCTTTTTCAAGTTGTATTTTGGTCATTATTTATCACCGTCTTATTGTAAAACAAACACACTTTAAAAGACAAACGACAGATGTAGATGCATGGTGCTGAATAAAGGAATAGAAGGATTACAAAGATATATCGATGCCTCTGTTAAACTGTTATACCGGCTGCTGTATTAATTAGCTGATTCAGACACTAAATGCTTGCAAAACCACTAAATAATCAAATGAACTTATTCTCTGATTAATACCTACAAAAGTCATTTGTGAATGCAATTCTTCATCCTGTTTAAGTTCACATAACTCATGGAAAACTGACATAAGACTTGGGGTTAAAAAAAATTCAGTGTTTATTATTGCAAATCAAATCTATAATCAACTGAACGTATTATCTGATTAATCTTGCGAAAGTGATAGTGAATGCAGTTCTTCATCTTGTATAAGTTCACATAATTCATGGAAAACTGACGTAAGGCTTGGGTGGCGTAACAAATATATAATCAACTAACTTATTATCTGATTAATCTTACGAAAGTGCTCTGTGAATACAACTCTTCATCTTGTATAAGTTCACATAACTCATGGAAAACTGACATAAGACTGGGGGGGTGTTTAAAAAAAGCAACTCTGTTACTGCAAAACAAATATATAATCAGCGAAACGTATTGTCTGATTAATTTTATGAAAGGGATTTGTGACTGCAATTCTTCATCCAGAGTATGTTCACATAACTCATGGGAAACTGACATAATACGGGTTAAAAACAGCAGCTCTGTGTTTGATACCGCAAACACAATATATGATCACCTGAACTTATTATCTGATTAATCTTACGAATATGATTTGTGAATGCAACTCTTCATCCAATGTAAGTTCACATAACTCAGAGAGAAACTGAGTAAAGGTTAAAAAAAAAAAAAAAAAGCTCTGTGTTTTGTCATTGCAAAACAATCTATAATCAGCCGAACTTATCATCTGATTAATCTTTACGACAGTGATTTTGTGAATGCATCTTTCCATCCAGTATAAGTTCACACAACTCAAGGGAAGCTGACGCAAGGATAAAACAAAATCACTGTGTATATTAGCACGTCTCTGTTAAGAAGCGCTTTCCCAAAAAGACAGCGTGCCTCCTCCCCAACATCATCACGGCCGTGGGTCCGGCTTGGTTTTCCACACTCTGACGTAGTTGACCTTCAGCGCGGCGTCCTCGCCGTTGTTTTGATTGGCGTGCCAGGTGGGGTACACAGGTTGCGGGCGGCCCAGAAGCGGTCCGCCTCATGGCCCACCCCGTCCTGCCAGGGCTTAGGGTAGGCTGTTGCGGTTCTCGTCCTTGAAGAAGCCCACACCACCCACTGCCACGTTGAGCAGCAGGTAGAACTGGACAGAAGAAGAAGAAGAAGAAGAAGAAGAAGAAGAAGAAGGTTTGTGCAGTGTTGGAAAAAGGATGTAAAACTTGAAGACTGTTGTGGAATACAAAGTTTTGGGAGCTAACTTCGCTGCAGGAATGTGTGGTCATGTTGTCATGACTGTTATAACAGACCTGCTCCCATTCCAGACCTACTCTCAGTTCCCTCTACACGCG
>JADBJO010003843.1:60000-65000 GCA_016801955.1 Conus betulinus
CACTTTCCAGTTCCGATTACGCTTTCCGCTTCCGCTCGGGGGAGCTGTGCTCGAAGCGATAACGTGCAGACTTGATTCAGATGGGGTTGGTGAGGTAGAGAGGTAAGAGGCTTCTTCTTGTAGTCGTGGGTTTTGGTGTCGTGGGACCTGCTGTAGGGGCAGATAAAAGGAAAGAATTAAAAAACAGTTTTAAGAAACACAATAAGCTGCTGATCGATACGACACACCCATTAATTTTTTCGTGTGATCCTTGTCTACTTCTTCTATCTGTCTATGTGCACCTAAACATTACTCGTGTTTGTTTGTTTTGTTCGGTTTGTTTGTTTAAAGCTAGTTTATTCATAGTTTTTGCTTTTGCTGCGGTTTGGTGGAGTGTGTTTTTTTTTTTTTTTCTATTAGCCTGCGGAAGAAATGCTGAGATGTAATAAACAGTAAAAAATAAATGATCAAACACGCACGAACATGCTTACCATCTTCCCCCCTAACCACACGTACCACCAACCATGACTCATCCACGCATCATCCTTTCATCCAGACCATGGCCAGAACACTCACTGTAGGTCCACGTTCGGTCCGTGATCTCAGCCCCTCTCCGGTGGTCTTGAAGACCAGCATCCAGTAGTGGACCGTGTCTCCTGGCTGAAGCTGCACGGAAGGGTCCGTGTGCACGAAGGCGTCACCTGCAATGAAACTGCGGCACTGACTATCTGTGCGTAGTGGTTGGTGCCAGCATGTACGTGTGAAAGTGTGTAGTAGTGTCTGTGGTGGATGAATGCAGTGAATAGTTAGAGTGTGACTATGTTAAATGCGTGGTGTGTGTGTGTTTGTGTGTGTGTGTGTGTGTGTGTGTGTGTGGTGTGTGTGTGTGTGTTTTGTGTGTGTGTGTGTGTGAGTGTGGGTGTGTGCGTGTGTGTGTGTGCGTGTGTGTGTGTGTGTGTGGGGTTGTGTGTGTGTGTGTGTGTGTGTGTGCGTGCGTGCGAGCGCGCGCACGCGCGCGAGCTGTGTTTGTATGTGTGTGTGTGTATGTGTGGGTGTGTGGTACAGGCACCGTGTATGTGTACGTGTGTGTATATGGTGTGTGTGGTGTGTCGTTGTTGTTGTTGTTGTTGTTATTTCCCCCCCCGGTGATGACGAGGAGGGGACGGGAGGAGAGTAAGGGGGGGGGGGGGGGGGGAGCGGAGCTAATAACAGAGCTGTATGACGTTTGTGCCTACGTGATAACGCTTACTACTTAGGCAGGGCTTGGTTTGTGACCTCTATTCAGACACCCCCCTGTCGAGGGCGACAGACAGATAGACAGACAGACAGACAGAGACAACAGACAGACAGACACAAAGATCAAAGGACAGAGAGACACACAACAAAGACAGAGAGAAGGAGAGAGAGAACAGAGAGAGCGAGGGGGAGAGAGACAGAGACAGAGAGAGAGTAAATCAGAAACAGAGGGTGAGTCAGGGAGACAGAGAAGAGAGAAACAGTCTAACAGTAACAGTGACGTCACCCCAATGTCCTTGGACCCTGACGTCACCATGTGGTCTCCGGCAGCAACCCCGTGAGCGTTTGTTGATGTTGTAGGAATCATCATCTCTCTGTACCGTCATCTGCCGTCACACCGGTAGACGTCAAAGTGCTAGCCAGCGCTGGTTGTAGGTTAGGTGGTTCTTTGCTGTTTTATGGATTTCTTAATGTTTTCTTTCATAAATATGATTAGCACAAACTGTCCCCCCCCCAGTGTCAATTGTCATAGAACTTGCTATTGTTGTTATGGTGTTACTAATCGGTTTGGGCACAAGAGAGAGAGAGAGAGAGACAGAGAGGAGACGAGAGAGAGAGAGAGAGGAGGAGAGGAGGAGAGAGAGGGAGGGCAGAGGAGAGAGGGAGAGAGAGGGGGAGACGAGAGGAATTTTTGGAGAGAGAGCTCGAATCTGCGAGAGAGAGGAGGGTGTGAGAGAGAGAGTTCCTGAGGAGGCAGACAGAGAGGAGACGAGAGAGATTCTGAGAGAGCATCTTTGTGTGTGCATATGTGAATAGGTCAAATTTTCCGAAGTGATTGTGGTCATGTGATCACGTTCTAACTTGGCTTACAAAGGTCATATAAAACCGTTCCATTGACATTCATTTTTTGACGTGGAGTGATATCTACACATGCTGAGCTCGTGTAGGGTCCAATAACTTTCTCATCAGCTGAAAAACAGGACATTGGGGCACTTGATCGGGGATATTAAACGAAAACTTAATCTGACACACCAAGACTGAGCTGCTGCAATTGAATCTTGGGACACTGACAATGAAATTCTAGGGGTCAACAAATTCAGGATGGTCAGGTAAACGGATTCATAGAAAGAACATAACAGGATGGTGCGCGTTACCTGCCAGAAAGAAGAGGAGTGAGCCCCAATCCTCCAACGGCTTTGCTGTGCAGTCTCTGCATGTTTACATCTCCGAGGACATGGGGGGTCTATAACATGGGAGTGCCGGATCCACAGATCAAAGGTCTCGACATGCCTAGGTGTAACACATGAAGTTGCACATGATCCAACACAGATATACCAAGGTCTCCTACGATGAGTGTACAGTGCACACTTCATAGGGGGCGATGAGAGGCGCAACGATCGATAGTACCCAAGAGGAGGAGAGGGGAGAAGGAGCGACGAGAGGCGCTGAGAGGAGGCAGCAGGAGCTCGGCGCGGGGAGGCGCGAGCGAGCGGAAGCAGGAGAGAGCGATGTTCATGTCGTGTTTGCGCACGGAGGGGACCTGCGGAGCCGAGAGCAGGCGAAGAGCCGCGGCGATAAGAATAGGGGGATAGCGCGAGCGCGGGGGAGAGGAGAGGAGAAGAAGAGAGTGGCGGCGGGGAGAGCGGAGCGAGAGGAGACGGAGGGCCACGCGAGTTTGGCGGACGCTGTGGGCGGCGCAGGGGAGAGCGAGCCAACCGGAGGCGGGGCGAGGGGAGGAGAAGAGCGACCAGAGACGCAAGGCACGAAAGAGGAGAGGCGGGAGGAATGGGAGAGATGCCGAGAGAAGCGAGAACGCGAGCGCGAGCGAGATCGGCAGAGCGCGGAGAGGAGAGGACGTTTGGATGCGTGCTTACTTGTGTCACATAACAGGATGAAACTTCCTTATACACATCAGTAGTTTCAATTCTGATCTTCCACGGCCATGGCCCCGTTTTTAACGAACAATTGAACCAGTTAAGCACCCGAACAGCCAGACGTTACAGACACAGTTTTTCACCGATCTTGTTATCCTTTGTTTAACACAGTAAGAGTCAATTACCCTCCACCGAGTGAAACGAAAATCCGAATGCTGGTAAAGCTTTAATTTTATACCGCCCAAGGCCAAAGTAAGGAAGTATATGCATCACATGTAAAGGGATAGTATCCGGTAGTAATTCTATAGTAGTGGATTTGGCAGTAAAAAAATGGTGTTTAAATGCTATTGTTCCTTTTATAAAACAGAGAGACGGAGTACGGAGAGGGAGAAGGGTGTATATTCATATAAGAAAGAGAGGTATATAGTGCCACGAATTCCAATGACCCACCGCCTCAAAGGACCAACTACATCTGAGTCTCTAAATCCAATCCACCAATATTGCGATTATGACGGGGTCCGGAAAGCTGAGGCGAAGCCAACGGGCGACCATGCAGGCCAAAAACCACCAGCTGCCGATCCTGAGCTTTGGAAATGGAGCAAAAAGATGGATGATATAAACAAACAAAAAAAACAAACAAAAAACCGAAAACACATAGTTAAACATTTGAAGGACATTAAAGCAACAACAACAAACATAACAGCAGCAACAAAAACAAAAACAACAAACCACAACAACAAGAAGACACTTTCATACTATGCGTTTTTGCCTTTGAAAGTATCCCTAGATGTACTTTGAGGATAACTAGGATGCCTGCCTGATCATATCCCTTCACAACCAAAACTAGAAGAGTATTCGCAAAAAAGAAAAAGAAAAAAGAGAAAGAAAGAAAGAAAGAAGTAATGGTGCAGACCTTCGTCAGAGTGCAAGGTACTGTGCTAACTGAAATGAATAGGTTTCGTCTGAATCGGCACCATAGCTTAGCTTACAGATTTATAAAATGTTGATTTCATCTAATAAGCCTGACTTTCTGTTTTTTTAATCAGTGGCTTTTTTTTTGCAAAGTGTAGCAGAACTTTTACAAAAAAAAGTGAAAGAAATTCTGGATTCTCAGTGCCCTTGTTCATATCTCCGTGTCTTATGGTTCCAGATGATAGTGTATAATCTTGCTGCTTTGCGTGCAGTATTCTGATGGTCTGTGATACCCAGTTTGTGTCACATCCTATCGGAGGAGAGACTGAATTCAGGAACCAATGACAAGCTGTTTTCCGAGCATTCGCAAATCTTTTATAAAATGATTGACATAGCTTCTTTCTGTTAAAAAATTTGACAGGTGATTCATTTATGTAGAAAACAGACGACCAACTTTACAATTTGACAGACAATCTATCTTAAATGAAGAAATATGGGAACACAAGCGCTTGCAAACAATTCTCCGTCATTACGACATGACCAAGTCAGATACATTTGGAAAATAAAGGAGAGACTATGTTGAAGAATATGGTATGAATATAAGTATTGAACTCTTCTCTGACATATGGATTTATTGAAATCTGTCCTGTGAACAGAACCATTTATTGTATTTGTCTGGAGTCGATTTTCGCCACTTGGGTATGACTCATCAGTAAAACTGGCCTGGTTGTGCCATACATACCACGCGTAATGTCATGGTAATTTCACCACCACCACAGTGAGCAATTCACCCAAAAAAAAAAAAAAAAAAAAGCAAATTCAGTGACCTTCCAAGACAGTCATTGAAGAATGGAATAGAGAAAATTGGAAAGAAAGTGCCATGAGGATATGAATAGCAAAATAATAATAATAATAATAAATTATAAAAAAAAAAAAAAAAAAAAAAGCAGAAAGAAAGAAACCCAACAAACCAAAACCAAAAAGTAATCATGTGTGTGT
>JADBJO010003843.1:80000-95000 GCA_016801955.1 Conus betulinus
CAGCCATATACGAGATTGTAGACATCTGGCTGAGATGATTTTCACAATGTTAAAATGCTATCACAAAAGTACAGGAAAGAGGGTTTTAGGTAGGAGGGAAGGGGAACACTGTGTACAGGAGGCAAATATGACAGACAATGGGAGGATAAAAGATGTACATCTTAGGTGATGCGAAATTCTTTCAAAGAATATTACCTATTGGACTTTGCAAAAAGTCGTAATTTAACAAGAGAATCCATTGATCACGAATCCAGGAAGTCAAAAACATCGGCATTCCTGGTACCTGCAGATGACACAATTTCTTGTAAAGAGGAGGCCTCACTAAAATAGTCAACACTAATATGATGAACAGCAACATCACCACCATGGCATGTACACTTGATTCAAACTTGGCAATATTTGGTTCGCTAGAGACTGCATTAAAGATATCAGAGTCAGACTTGACAGAAAAAAAAGGACTTCAGATCAAAATAAAATCTGAAGAGTCTTTTTTTTTTCTACGAGATTTTGAATATGTATTATATTCCTGAAGAAGCTGACAATGTCTCTTTGTGGTATACAGCTCTTCTTCTTCTTCTTCTTCTTTCTTCTTTTTCTTTTCAACAGGCACTTGTACTCTCTAAAACATCCTTTGCTCCCTTTTTTTCTGCTCTCTCTACTTGATCCTTAACACAAAGATAGGTGTGGAATGGTATCTAAGAAAATCAACATTGTTGCCTTCCATAGGAAGAGAGTGTTTCAGATGATCACTCCGAAATGATAACCCCCCCTCTCTTTGATTTTTTTCTCAGAAAGAAGAAGACTTCTTTCAGAACTAAATGAGAATCGACTAAAAAAACAGGTTATCAACGATTGTCAACGATATGAAAACCGTCTCCGCTGTAAAAACTGCATGTCGCTTTCCTAAGTAATACGAATCTTTCTTTTGTACAATTAAGAATAACAAAAGCAAATCCTCTCTTGCATCGTGTGGAGCTGTACCGTCAGGGCACTTTCAAAGGTTCATCAAATTTCCCTTCCGAATCTGTTCTGACTGAGGCTGCTACTGCTTGCGTTCAGACTGCTTCAGTTGCTTCAGGTCGTACAAACGCTGGTGACTTTTGGACTTGTTCTCACGCAGCGAGGGATGGGTGCACATGATATCACATCTGGAGGGATTGATGTTTGATGAATTGAAAATAACTGACAAATATGTGGAAAGAATGTGTCAATTTGAACTGTTTGTACAGTTTCCCGAGAGAGAGAAAATCGATATCTCAGAGAGAGAGAGAGAGAGAGAGAGAGAGAGAGAGAGACAGACAGACAGACAGACAGACAGACAGGACAGGCAGGCAGGCAGACAGGCAGACAAACAGACAGGCAGGACAGGCAGACAGGCAGACAGACAGACAGACAGGCAGGCAGGCAGGCAGGCAGGCATACAGACAGACAGACAGACAGACAGACAGACACAGGCAGACAGATAGCAGGCAGGCAGGCAGACAGCACAGACAGTCAGGCAGCACAGACAGACAGAATACTCGTCCCTTCCCCTCACCTCCAGGCCTGGGCCTAAGATCTTCATGCTTGAGTATTAAAATATCAATCAATCCATCAATCAAACGATCGATCCATCTCACTTTCTTTCTCTACCCTTACCTGGAGTTGTCGGATGCGAAGACCAGCCACAGAGCTAGCTTTCTCTTCTTCCTCGTCCTGAATGCTCTGTTCAATAGCTGGAAAACAATTGCTGCTGGTGAGAACTAAACATCCTTTCGATCGTTGATTTATTGTTCATATCAACCTCACTCACTGCGACCTCCACAATCTCTGTCCGGAAAACAATCATAAGAAATGATCAAAGATCCTTGCATTTTTTTTTTAAATTGTGCTTTTGGCATTATGTATAACAACACAGGTTGAGAAACAGAGTGAAACAGAGTGTAAATAATGATCTACATGAGCAGATCAGAAAAATTCAATCGATCTATCTGAAACGGGAAGTTTAACTGAGATAATTTATATTTTTAGTGATGAGGAAAAAGCAATCATTCTGGTGGACGTGCTATATCCAGGATTCACACAGTGGCTTTTTTTTTTCAATGTTAAAGAAATTACAAACAACATATAAGAAAAGCACACACATGTCAATATACAAATCTTACTTTAACTGAGAAAAGGATGGACATATGTGTTCATAAAAAGAAATGGAAGGATATAAGCAACTCAATCAGTATATGAGAAGTGTGTGTATATCAATCTATCTATCTATCTATTTATCTATCTATCTATCTATCTATCTTAGAGAGAGAGAGAGAGAGAGAGAGAGAGAGAGAGAGAGAGAGAGAGAGAGAGAGAGAGAGAGAGAGAGAGATCTATACATATATATACGAATATATATTGTACAAAATAACCTTGAAAAAAACAAACAAGCTCAGTCAGCATATGAGGAGTATCTACATAAATCATAAAAATATCCTTGGAAACAAAGAAACAAAAATAGAGAGAGAGAGGGGAAAGCTGTCCTTAGTGTTGTGTATCTTGCCTGAAGAAGACCTAAGAGATCGAAACATAATATTGTTTTCAGTTCTCTCTCTCTCTCTCTCTCTCTCTCTCTCTCTCTCTCTCTCTCTCTCTCTCTCTCTCTCTCCTGTAGACACATGATATTGTTTATATAAATATGGTTTTGGATATTTTCAGAAAAACAATGTGCGGAATGTGTTGATCAGTTTGTTTACTGAACATAGTTTTTGGATATTCTCAGAAAAGTAATGTGTGGACTGTGTCAGTCAGTTTTTTTACTGCTTTAAAAGAAAACAGAGTTACTGGTTGTTTTTTGACTCGAATTTGACAGTTGTATCCAGGGTTTTCACATATATTAGTTTTAAAGCACGTTTAAGGTGCTATGTGAACAGAACATTATCATTGTAGAAAAAAAAAGACACTAAAACAGATTCATTATGCAAACTCTCGTATAGTTCAGATGTGTCTTTTTCTTCAGCATGTGTGTGTGTGTGTCTTGTGTGTCGTGTGTGTGTGTGTGTGTGTGTGTGTGTGTGTGTGTGTGTGTGTGTGTGTGTGTGTGTGTGTGTGTTGTGTGTATACAGATGTCATGCAGAACACAACTTAAGATGCCAAACGTGCACAGAAGTAATTGAAGTTTATTCCGTGTACATTTGAACTGACTGGCAATAGATGATTTCAGAAAGAAAAAAAAAAACCCAAAAAAACCCACGAACGAAATAATCATATTAAAAAACAAACAGTCTTAAAAAATCAAGCAGCAGGAAAAAGGAAATGACAGCAGGAAATGTAATGACATTGCCGTCTCAATAGTAGCAATGAATGTGTTTAAAACAGGAATACCGGTTTGTGGTTGGTTGTTCATTTGATAAGTCAAAGAAATCGTTATATTCTTTTTTTTAGTGCATACAGATTCACCCCTTTATAGATAATGGGCTTTGGCAAATGTGAATAAAACAATTCAGGATTCAGGACTCTCTCTCTCTCTCTCTCTCTCTCTCTCTCACACACACACACACACACACACACACACACACACACACACACACACACACACACACACAGAGTTATTAAAAAAAAAAATCCACATTCTGCAACAATGGAGCTTTGTTTGCATCGTAAATAGGGGTATGACTTTCAAGGGAGTTCACTCACCTTTCAGTTTACCTCGTACACTGGTGGCAGTCCTCTTGATTACCAACATTAGATCGTCCAGTTTCTTTCTGCGTACCTTGAGAATGGGAAAGTTTCAGTAGGTTGAGAGAGAGAGAGATCAGGGTTGAGAGAGAGAGAGAGAGAGAGAGAGAGAGAGAGAGAGAGAGAGAGAGAGAGAGAGAGAGAGAGAGAGAGAGAGGATCAACATCAAGTGCACAAATGAAATTTCAACTAAAAAGTTTGGGAACAAGACAACATACCTAATATATTTAGTTGCACAATGAAAAAAATAAAGCGCGCGCTTTTGTGCCTTCAGTGGTAGATTTTGATGCTCCTTTTTCTTGAATTTTACAAAAATCTTAACACAACCAATCATGTGTGTGTGTGTGTGTGCGCGTGCGTGCGTGCGTGCGTGCGTGCGTGCGTGCGTGCGTGCGTGCGTTCGTGCGTGTGTGTGTGTGTGTGTGTGTGTGTGTGTGTGTGTGTGTGTGTGTGTGTGTGTGTACGCGCACAGGTGCGCCTGTTTCCTTGCTGACAGTTATTTCTCAATGGCTAAATATCAAAAGGGAGAGAACACGTGAAAGGGAGGAAGAAAAATAATGTGGTAAGGAAAGATAGAAAAAACGAACTAACGCGTCCAGAAACATGAAGAAAAGACAGAACAAAACAAAAAACAAAGAAGAAACTAAGCGAAGCGACAAAGGAAAGGGGAAAAAAAAAACACAAACAGAAACTAAAATGGAAGTCAAGAGACCCGCAGACCTCCACCATGGCCAATGATTCCTGGAACCTTCCTTCAATCTGGACTCGCGCAAACTCTGAGCCATCAAAATAGATAAATAAATAACAAATAAATAAATAGATTTTAAAGAAAAAGAAAAGAAAGGAGGAGGTGGGGGTGTATGGGCAACTTGAGAAAAAAAAAAAATCTTTTCAATTCTTTGGAAGTAATGGGCAGGGTTACTTCCCATTTCCTTTTTTTCAATAAGATAAGGAAATGTCACAATTAGTAATCACGGGAACGGTTTAACATTCCATGAACACATTTTTCAACAGACAGTTGTCAGATCGTTCAAAGTTATTTAGTATCATCCCAGGGCCACAATCAGTCTTAATACTAAGTTCTTCTCTTCTTCTTCTTCTTCTTCTTCTCTTCTTCTTCTGTTCTTCTTCTTCTTCTTCTCCTCCTCCTCTTTGTTTTCATTTTCTTTTTTTTTTTCTTTTTGCTGCTGTTGTTGTAAAACTTGGCTCAGTGATTCATGCACAATCTTGCCGACAAACAACCAAGGTTAATAATTTAAAACGACACACCACACCAACCACACACACCCAACAACACCACACACACACACACATACACACACAATATGCACGCACGCAGCACACACGCACACGCAACGCGCACTCACACAAGCACCGCACGTGCACGCAAGCCGGCAGCACGCACGCACGACGCGACATGCAAGCACGCATTCGCACACATACACACACAAGCACCACACGCACACACGTTACCACAGCAGCACATACAACAGAATATGGATGACATGCATGCACGCTCGCGCCGCATGACGCACACCCGCACGGAACACTGCACAACACGGGACGTGAGAGGTTTGGCCAGCGGACTCCATTAGCACACATACTAGTTGATTGAAAGAAAGCTAGAGAGGTGAGGTGAGAGAAGAGGTTATTCCTTTTTTGTTGTTTTTGGTGTTGTTGTTTTGTTTTTTGAGTTGAGGGTGTTTTGGGGGTGTGGAGGTGGAGAGGAGTATGGAGTTTGTGAGGTTGAGGGTTAGAGAGAGTTTGGATGAGGTGTGGGAGTTTTGTTTTTGGTTGTTTTTTTTTTGTTGGGGTGGTTTGTTGGTTTTGGTGTTGTCTATGATCTAGAGATGATAATATATAGTATAGGATTAATATAATAGATACAGATACATATACAGGTGATGAAGGACACATAGAGAGGACGCACATAGGAGTACAGTCATAGATTATATAGTCTAGAGGAGACGAGAGATAGGGAATGACCATTGTCCAGGCTTCTGTACTGTTCAAAGCGGAGAGGCGTGAAGGCTTGGGTGGCCAGAACGAAGGAGACTTGTGCTTCCCCACTGCAGGTAGCGACATACGCCTCAGTAGGAAGAACAAGGGGTATGCCTAATGACTTGTGCATGATGTCTTGTCATCAGTCTGGGACGTTTGGCCAGGTCCGGGGGGATCTTCAGCCTCACTTCCTTCACGTTGGCACTCGACGATCTCCGGTCCGTCGCCGATCGCCCCGATCGGGAATCTCAATCCGTCGGACAATCAATACAGCACTCCCATGGTTCAAACCAGGTTCCTCCCTCGGGGCCTCCTGTCCTTCCTCCTCCTCATCCTCATCATCATCACGTTTTCAGACTATCCATCATCGAATCATCAGTCCCTTTATGTAGCAATCATCAGTCACTTCAACAAACAACAACAGGAGCAACTACTGTCAGGCATCTCAATTCGTCTTGACTTGCCCACAAAGTGACATCCCCTTCCGGTCTTCGCGGGTCGGAAGAGAGCACAGCGCATGTAGTTGTTGTTTTTTTTTAATATGTCCCTTGACTTTCTTAAGGTAGTGTCGCTGTGCCGACGCCTGCCACCCTAAGTGAACACAGCGCGGGGCTTCCACAGGGGGGTGGAAGGATTGCTCCCAGCTAGTTTTGTTCTGCAGTTGGGACAGGGGGGGATGTACAGTACTTCTCTAGGTCCCAACCGTGCCTTCGGGGTATGGGCTGAAGGGTTATCTTTTTTCTACTGGAGAGAATTAAAGTTTCACTAAGGGTACTAAACTCCCAACGAGGCCTTGAACGGGTCTATGCGTTTGTTATTCTCTTACCAGGGGAGAATTAAGGGGGGTTGGTGGTCACGGGTAGGGTAAACTAAAAAGCAAACCGATGGGCAAGAAAAGGTAGGACAGCACAAACGGAAAGGGTGAGGGCGCCTTTCAGATGACACACGCGGTTTCGACCCGGTTAAGTCTGTCTGTTCGGGGTGCGGGCACGGACAGAACAAACTGGCAAGAAAAAGGCAGGAAACACACAAACCAACATCAAAAATGAAGCAGTGTCGTCATTTTTCCAAATTTCATTGGAAGAGCTGTCCCAGCCCAATGGGCTGAGTAATGAATAAATTCATGCGCCAAGGTTTTGGTGGGAGTATGAATCCAGTATGCTTACAGACGTGCACGACCTGTTTTTGTGCTCTCCAGGAGAGGAAAGTTGACCTGAAGTCGTCGAACTGAAAGGGGTCTAGAAAAACTCCCATTTCTTTGTCTTTCCATGATGCCTGTCCCAGGTACACGCTAGGAGGGTTCCAAGCAGACTGCTGTGGTGAAAATGTAACGGAAGATAAAGGAAAAAATGAAATGTGGGTTATGTCTGACGGCGCCGGTGGTCTACCGGCTACCAAAGTGATGGCTCGGAGTGGCCGAAGGCGGGGGCGTCGGTTGAATGTAGCGCTTTTGATAGTCGCTGGGGTAATCTAGAACGTTAAGTCATGTAATCTGAGGGGGGGGTAGGGGTTCAGCCCGGGGTGTTTTGCTGGGGGGGTAATGCATCGGTTGATTATGTGATAATGGGTGTCATCGCATGGGGCAACGGGATCGATTGGAGTGGTCAGTTCACAAAGAATTAATCGTGTGTCTGAGGAGAAGAGGAAGAGAGAGAGAGAGCGAGAGAGAGGTAGGTGTGTGTGTGTGTGGGGGGGGGGGGGGGGGTGAGGGTGGTAGGAGGGGATGGGAGGGCACTGGTGTGCCCGACCGGGGGTGGAGGGGGAGGGATGGGGAGACGATGGAGGGTTCTTCGGGGGGTGTAAGGGTTGTATCAAGTCTCCAGGGCTCAATGTGAGTGGTGGGGGGGTGAGGGCCAGGTGGAGGGTGGCTAGAGGCGGACAGACACTGGGTGGGCCGCCGTAAATTATGTGCGGGTGCATTTGAGGGGGGGGGGGGTGAGTGGGGAGACTTGTGGCAGGAGGGCATGGGGGGTGATAGGTGGACGTGGTTTACGCAACGTCTTCTGTTCTCCCGGTGGGAGAGAGCGCGTGGGGCAGCCGAGGGGGGAAAGCGACCAGGGAGACGGAGAGAGTGGAGGGACCAGAGAGTTCTGGTTTGGTGCCCAGCGGGTGTTTTTGTCCGCCCGTGTGTCTTTTTTCTGAGCGTCGTTTGATTGTGTCTGTTGTGTTGGAGGGTGGGCTGGGGTCTGGGGTGGGGGGGAGTAATTGATCAACTCCTCTAGCTGGTAGGGGGTCGCTCCATGGGGAGTGCTTTAGTTTATCCAGGGCACACAGAATTCTCACAATTTGGAGGATGGAGTTGTAATTTCAATTCAGCTCAATTTTGTGCCATGCTATTAAAACGTCCAAATTATGCGGCATTTTGAGGGTGAAACATTCCGCTGATTTGTTACAACTCCATGCCAACAGAGTGTTACAGGCCACACACCACAATTATGATTTTGCTCTAAGTCACTATGTAATCCATGTAAGCTTTTTGAGATGTAACATAAATTCGAGCCAAAAATTGATAACAACAACAACAACAACAACAAAAAAGCTAATAACATATCAAATGAACAACGCCACCTACCATCACCAATCATTTCGCTTGCTTTTAAGGATTTCTCCAGATTGAATCATTCACAATCTAGAAATACACGAGCTACCCCTTACCTGACGTCATATGTCTGGCCTTCGCACTCACCCGTGACCCTATCTTTGGGCCAGGTGGTTTCCCAAAAATAACCCCATTCATTTCGTTTTAATCTGTCTGCTTGGAAGCCATCTAGCATGCACCTTGATGTGCGTGTGAAAGAAAAGATGGTAAATCAAAATACAGACACGACAAAAAATCTCAAAACAATCTAATTGTGCTTGTCTATAAATACTCTACTTCTTAAGCAAGACCTTGACGCATAACTTTTTGGCGTGCAGACACACTCACAGGAAAATAAGTGAAACGGGAGTTAATTTCTCTTGGTCAATGCAAAGTGCTGACTGGAGCGGAAGAGAGAGGAAACGAAGAGCGTGCAAAGTCTACAAATACTGTGTGTTTACCAGCTCGAAGAAATCCTCCATAAAACCGGTTTGGTGCACGAAGAAGACCGTATCGTCGTCCGCATCTTCGTCATCACCTCGTAAATGAGAGCAGGCCTGAAAATGATGAGTCACGTTAAAAAAAATTTGCGTGGATGCAGCGATAACAACAACAGTAACGATGCTTGAATCATGAATGATGATGGTGACAATTATAATGATGGTGATGATGATGATGATGATGATGATGATGATGGCGATGATGGTAGCTGCAAAACGATCATAGCTTTATATGTCTGTGTCCATGGGTGTGGCGGAAAACGAATGTGTGTGTGTGCGTGCGTGCGTGCGTCCGTGCGTGCGTAAAAACCAAATTTGTACAGAGGGGGGAAAAACATTGCAGGTGAACAATTGTTCAACTCCTCTATCATTATTCAGCAATCTCTCTCTCTCTCTCTCTCTCTCTCTCTCTCTCTCTCTCTCTCTCTCTCTCTCTCTCTCTCTCTCCTCTCAGCTTAGCAAGGACAGACTGGAAGAATCGGCTCCGCCTAAAACCTCAACCCTTGATCGACTAAAGGTTTTCTAAGTTCTGGGTTCTGAGTTTTGAGTTCTGAGCTCTCTCTCTCTCTCTCTCTCTCTCTCTCTCTCTCTCTCTCTCTCTCTCTCTCTCTCTCTCTCTCTCTCTCTCTCTCTCAGCTTAGCAAAGGCAGCTTGGAAGAATCGACTCTGTCTAAAACTTCAACCCTTGAGCGAACAAAGGTTTTCTAAGTTCTGAGTAAACTGTTTCTTCATGATTTTCCAAGGCATCCCTCATGATCCTCTCCAAGAAGACACTGAAGAGGTTGATGAGAGCAGACAACCCTGGCGCACGCTGACAGTGGTACGGAACCAGTCACCTATGCTGCCATCAGGAAGACGGCGCTAGTGGCTTTGGTGTACAGCTCTTCAATTATGTGGACGAGGTGGCATTGATGTTGTACTTCCTCATGGTTGTCCATAATGCTGCATGCCTTACCCTGTCGAAGGCCTTCTTAAAATCAGTGAATACGTGGTAGAGATCTTTGCTGGTGCTGCAGATATTTTTCGCAGTTTGTTCTCAAGTCGAATATCTGCTCAGATCACCAACTTGCGACTTGCAGATAAAACTGACGGCCTTGCAGGACATGAAGACGAGTTGATGAGCTTGGTGGAACACCTTGACAAAGGCTTCCGCATACGGCATGGAGATCAGCGCCGAAAAGACCAAACTCATGACCAATAGTACCAAATGCATTAAGGCAGATATCAAAGTCAGTGGGACAGTCTTGGAAACCGTGAAGGCCTTCAAATACCTAGAATCCATCATATCTGATGAAGGCTCAAAGCCTTAGATTGTGGCAAGATTGCGCACGCAGCAGTTGTAGTGAAAAAACTAAAAAAAAAAAACTGTATGGAGAGACAAAAACCTCAGTCTTCGCTCCAAAAATCCACCTAATGCACTCCCTTGCCCTCTCAGTCTTTCTAAATGCATGCGAAACTTGGACACTCACAGCAGAGTCACAAAGAAGAATTCTGGCAACTGAAATGAGATGCTACAGAAAGATCTAGGGCATCCATTACACAGACCACGTGACAAAAAGAGATGAAGAAGACCGTAGAATTTAACACAAGCAAATGGACCCCATGAAGACCTACACACAGTCGTCAAGAAACGGAAAATGAAAATGAAGTGGTGCGGACATGTGTCCCTTTCAGAGGGCCTTGCTAAGACAGTCCTGCAAGGAACAGTCAGAGGAAGCCGCAATAGAGGAAGACAAAGGAAGAGGTGGGAGGACAATACCCGAGTGCGAACTGGAATGAGCCTAGCAGAATCTCAGCGAGAGGTGGGAGGACAGGGACGGATGGAGGAGAGTGGTGGGCAGAGCATCAGGGGGTGCCCCAAGGACAACAGACGATGTCAAGGGATAGGTGAAGGTGAAGTGAGAGTGAGTTCTGAGTTCTCTCTCTCTTCTCTCTCTCTCTCTCTCTCTCTCTCTCTCTCTCTCTCTCTCTCTCTCTCTCTTCCTCCACACTTTGTCTTGTCACAATATCCATATCCTCACAGTGACTCGTGCTACATACTGAAGCTGTTTCACGCATGTATTACAGAGAGACGCGCATGTCCGCGGAGTTATTTCATAATTACCTAGTACGTGTTGCGCACAGGAACCGGTCTGAAGCGGGAACTTATGAGTCTGTTTATGTAAGTGGCGTGAGTAAGAAAGCACACCGGAACCAACTCTCTGTGTGTGTGTGTGTGTGTGTGTGTGTGTGCACTGCTTAGACATGGAAACCAACCCAGTCTTCACTACAAAGCGACATGTCGACCAGAAGGCCCAGTTATGGCTCAGCCGTTCAACTCGTCATCGTGTTGCCAAGCCATTGTCTGTCGGACTACAAATAGATGTGGGTGCTAAGGATCTCATAGGAAACACGCTTTAAGAGTTCTTCCCGACACTGTAGAAATAACCAACCAGAGTGTTTGGAACATGACAGGACAGGGCCCTTGATATTATCAAACCGCATCCTGTTCATCGGCTGACATGCTTACCATCACCTGCGTGTAAAAAAAAAAAATGATTATTTTTCAAGCAGAATAATAGTTTTTACGGTTAATTATGACATGCATAAAATGTCGTCAGTTTACACGCCCAACGTTATTTAAGTAAGACCTTGAATTAAGTTTTCCGCCATTTTGTTTTGTGTCGGAGAAAATGACATAGATAGCTATTGAAAAAAAAAAGAAAAGAAAAAGAAAAAACGTCAACCGGTGCTCCCGGTTCATGACATTTTGAACCAGAGAGAGAGAGAGAGAGAGAGAGAGAGAGAGAGAGAGAGAGAGAGAGAGAGAGAGAGAGCAGAGAGAGAGAGAGGAGAGAGAGAGAGAGAGAGGAGAGAGAGAGAGAGAGAGAGAGAGAAAACCATTGTCGCACCGTATGCCGAGGCTAAACGACGAAGATACTGTTCTGTTCCCTCTTTTAGGGTCCAGCCAAACTGAGGGGAGATGCTCTCGTCAAGTTGTTGCTAACAACCCCAGCTTGTTTGTTTTGTTTTTACTATAATTAGTCGAAAAACTGCATACGTAATCATAGCCGGAAAAAAGACTGGAAGATAAGGGGGAAGAGCAGAAAGGAGGAATAAAGGAGGGATAGACAGAAAGAGAGAGTCAGAATAGTAGTACCGCCACTGGACTGCAAACGTTTTAAGTACAAGGAGGGGGGGGGGGGGGGGGGGGGGGGGACAAAAAAAATACTATTCCGCCAAACGAAATAGACAAACAGATTATAAGACATAGACATTGTCTGTAATATGTTTATCTCTTTCGTTCGGCGGAATAGTGTTTTTTTTCTTTTAAGTTTTATTTTAATTTCTGCCTGCAGTCACTTCAGTTTTGAAACTATAGGGGGGAAAAAAAGGCAGAACGAAAATAGAACAAGTACTTCTTGTAGAGTCCTCGTGACTTCATAGAGTAAGGAAGATAACAGAAATACACCGAGAGAAGACAGCATCTGTTAATACTGTTACAAAACAGAACACAAATTTCACTGACTTGACCAGAGAAGGGTGGGCCTATACTATTTTGGAGGGTACGCGGTCCAGTGGTAAGAACTAATGCCTACGGAGCTGATGACTGTGAGTTTGAATCACTTGTGTGGTCGGAAGTTTATGGCTTGCAAGCTTTTCTTTGTCCCCCCACCACCCTACCCCCACCCCCACCCCCAGCGGTAAGTGGGAACCTGAATTAAGTAAGAGAAGGCTAAAGTGTGTGTGTGTGTGTGTGTGTGTGTGTGTGTGTGTGTGTGTGTGTGCGTGTGTGTGTGTGTGTGTGTGTGTGTGTGTGTGTTGGGGTGCAGTGAGGGGGTGGGGGCGGAAAGGGATGGGCTCCACTTTTATCATGCAGTGCTCTACACACAATGAACTTTTCAGTTCATCTCTTCTACGAACAACAAGCTATATTACTTTCAACCTCTAAGCTTAACCTTAAGGTTATAGAGTTAGTTATTTATGAAGAGAAAGGCAGTTGTTTTGTTTTTTTTCAGGTTTGAAACAACGGCAAAGAATTTCAAGCAGAAAATGACAAACAGATGCAAAGAATGAAGTACATGATGGGAATTGTCAGGCCATTATACTAAAAAAAAAAAGACCTATCGCGATGAATGTGATGACAGAAGAGTACAGTGGATGAGTGAATACGTTTCCTTACGCACATCGCTCAGTATCAAATATCAATGGCAGTTCAAAATCGCAGTTCTTGCCTATCGTTACTTTGATGGGACATTCCCACAGTATCTTTCTGCTTCTCTGTCCACCTATCAAACTTCTCGGTCTCTTCGCTCATCTTCTCAAAAATTTCTGAAAATTCCTAGGCGCTCGTTAAAGACAGTCGGTGAGAGAGCGTTTAACTTTAGTGCGCCCACTCTTTTGAATTCTCTTCCTGACAGCTTACGTGACCTGCCCACATTATCTAAATTCAAGTCAGAGTTAAAAACATACTTTTTTAGGAAAGCCTTCTTCAACCATCATATTTAAATGCCGTGTATATTATTCTGACCTGACTTTTTTATGTACTGCATGCAAAAACTGTATTGTATACACTTGAACCGACGAACTTGATAAGTGCGCCTGTGTTGTGGTAGTGTTGTGTGCGTGTGCGTGCGTGCGTGCGTGCGTGTGTGTGTGTGTGTGTGTGTGTGTGTGTGTGTGTGTGTGTGTGTGTGTGTGTATGGGAACGCATGTCAGTGCGAGTGTTTGAGCGTGTGTTGAGCGCAATGAGTTGATCCCAAGAACTGCGCCATATAAAACCCATAAATTATTATCATTATTATGACACCGTCATTGTTAGAATATTCGTGTCATATAAGCCCTCGTGACTTTCACGGACGTGATGGCAGTCTTTTCGTCGATTAAAAAGAAACACAGCACGTGAACAAGTACAGTAAACAGATCGGAAGTCAATGACACAGGCTGCAGGCCCACTTACCCTCTTCAGGGCTGCCAGACGATCCTTCGGCATGGTTCTGAACAGCAGTAACACCGACTGTAGATGAGGAGTTCAGAGTCTTTCCGCCGAACCTACGTCCACGCTAAAGACACAGAGACACACACACACACACTCTCTCTCTCTCTCTCTCTCTCTCTCTCTCTCTCTCTCTCTGCGTCCCAAGCCATCCAGTAACGAATTAAGTGGATCCACGTAACGGCCGCAGCACAGCTCCAGTGACGATGACAATACCGATCCGGTTTGGGGAGCTGACAAGAATGTCACGCACCACCTCTTTCAGTTTCTGCTCATTTATTTCTTTATTATTATGATTATTGTCTTTATCATTGCTGTTGTTTGTTTTTATTAGTATTATTATTATCATTATCATTATAATCATTATCATTGTTGTTGTTGCTAGTATTATCATTATTATTACTATTTAAGTACTTATATAGCGCCTATCCTCCGTTTTAGTGCCTAAACTCTGAGCGCTTTATAATCCCCTCTCTCCTTTATACAGCGGGCTGCCTACCTGGGTAGAGCGGACTGATCAGCTGCCTGCTGGCGCTTCATTCAGTCGTTTTGTGCGTCATTCAGTCCCGTGATTCACACAGGTAAAATTTTCATTGTTTCGGTGCATGCTGTGTGCATACGTGTCATCCATACCAACGGTCAAACTTGCCTTCTCTTCCGAAAGTTGGTGATGGGGTTCCACGTGTGTGCAGGATGTTACGCGTGCGTGCCTACTCGAAACCTCAGTTTACAGTCTCATTCGAAGGACTCCTGGGGAAGTGGAGTCAGAACCAATGTCAATTCCGAGGGAAATAATCTCCCCGTTCCAAAGCGGCCCGGAGGAGAATCGAGCGCGGAACCCCAGGATGACGCACCAACTGAGCTATTCCGGCCCCTACTCAGCCGACCATTCAGAGCCCTTTCAGAGTAGAACTCTTTCCTTACGCTCGCTGACTTCAGCCACCCTATGGCCACACGCCTCAATTAAGATTTAGCACTAAATCACTATATTATATAACCCAAGTCAGCGTTTTGAGGCCTACCACAAGTTTGACACAGCATTTATTGTTAAACTGATAATTAATCAAAACAACAACTCCCCGCCAATTATTTCACTTGTTTTGGGGGGGGATTTCCACCGATCGTATCACATACAATCTTCAAATACATGACTTTCCCCTTAGCTGACGTCACAATTCACGCCTTTGCACTCACCCGTGAGCCTACCGTTGCGCCAGGCGGTAGCCCCAAAACAGTCCCATTCCTTT